>JAZKJV010007955.1:0-247663 GCA_037367405.1 Ottelia alismoides | reverse complement strand
TAGAATGAAAGAATGATATAGACAGATGGATCTATACAACGGAAGATGGAAGTGATAACCATGCATGAGATGCAAATGATATGAGTCAAAGGACACATCTCATACCAGAAGAATGGGGCAATGTCAACGGTCAGCGGATCATGATCTACATATAGGTTCAGGTGCTGACCGTTAACACGAAAGGTAGAGGAAGATGATAGCTCGGATATGTCAATACTACCATTGTCATGTACCTTCCTGACCACATACGGACCTTTCCACTTACTCTGCAATTTCCCTGGAAATAATTTCAGCCTGGAATCAAACAACCATATGAGCTGATCGGGCTCAAACTGTTTATGGCTGATATGGGAATCATGCCATGTCTTCACTTTCTCCTTATACTGTAGGCTGCTAGAAAAGGTTGTATCTCTCAATTCCTCCAGGGTTGCCAACTCTGCTTTCCTCTGTTCTCCTATACTCAGGATCCAATAATAACTCAGTAACTACCCAAAGTGACTTGTGCTTGATCTCTACTGGTAGATGGCACGGCTTGCCATAGACGAGACGAAAGGGGAGATGTCCTAATGGAGCCACAAGATCGAGTCCAAAAGTTGTGACCAATCCTTTCGGTCTGGGCGGACAACCTTCTGTAAGATAGTCTTGATCTCCCTATTCGATACTTCAGCAAGACCATTAGTCTGAGGGTGATACGGCGTGGCAATACAATGATCAATGCTGAACTCGTCTACAAGGGCCCTAACCTTGTCATTGATAAAGTGAGACCCCCCGTCTGAAATCAGAACTCTAGGTACCCCAAACTGTGAAATGATATTTTTCCTCAAAAAGGCACACACGGTCTTAGCATCTGCGACTCGGGCGGGGATGGCCTCAACCCAACGGCTCACATAATCTACAACAAGCAAAATGTACTCAAACCCCTGACTCTTAGGGAATGGGCCCATGAAATAAATACCCCATGAGTCAAAAACCTCACAAAAGTGAATGGGCTGCATGGGCATCACGTCCCCTCTGTCCGCAAGTACCCATCTTCTGACAGTCAGTACATCTCTTCACGAACTCATCTGAATCCTTAAAGAGAGTAGGCCACCAAAGGCCGGATTGGAGCACCTTTTGTGCTATCCGTCTCCCAAAATGATGTCCTCCCGCCTCAAGCTTGTGGCAGTAGGTGAGGACGCTATGCTACTCTTCTTGAGGAATGCACCTCCTCCAGATGCTATCCCCTCCTTCATGATAAAGGACGGGATCCTCTCAATGGTAAAACTTAGCCTTCGCAAGGAAGGTCTCAAGTTTCTGCCTGGGCCAACCCTGTGGAACCGTCTTGGCAACAAGATAGTTCACAACGTCGGCGTACCATGGGAGCGAGGTGATAGCCAAGATCGCCTCATTTGGAAAAGTCTCTGTAATAGGCGCTGGGCTCAGATTCCTCAAGGTTCTCTAAGCGGGAGAGGTGATCTGCCACCACATTCTTTACTCCAGGCTTATCCTTAATCTCAATATCAAACTCTAAAGCAGAAGGATCCATCTGATAAGGCGAGCTTTGGCATCCTTCTTGGCCATTAGGTACCGGATGGCGGTGTATCTGTAAAATAGGCACTCTAGATTTGAGAATAATATGATCGATACTTATCCAAAGAAAAGACTACGGACAACATCTCCTTCTCTGTCATGGTGTAATTCTGCTGAACGGCATCCAAAGTCTGGCTAGCATAGTGAATCGCATACGACAATCCATCCCTCCTCTGTCCAAGCACAACCCCAACGACAACATCAGAAGCATCCGTCATGATCTCGAATGGGAGAGACCAATCGGGTGGCTGAAAGATAGGAGCCGTGATAACCATATCCTTGAGAGTCTCAAAGAACGCAAGACACTTATCATATACAATGAACTCGGTGTCTTTCGTCAGTAAATCAGTAAGCGGTCGGGAAATACGACTGAAGTCCTGAATGAACCGTTGGTAGAAACCAACATGCCCCAGAAAAGACCGTAATTGATGCAGATTGGACAGTGGATTGAGTTTTCTAATGATATCCACCTTGGTCAGATCGACCTCCATGCCCCTGTTGGAGATGATATGACCAAGGACCGTCCCTTGAGTCACCATGAAGTGACTCTTCTCCCAAGACAAGACAAGATTGACCTCTATGCAACGTTGAAGCACTCATTCTAGGCAGTCAAGACAAGCATCAAACCCATCGCCATAGACCGAGAAGTCATCCAGGAAGACCTCTAAACAGTCACCCACCATGTCTGAGAAAATGGACAACATGCACCTTTGGAATGTCGCCGGGGCGTTACACAATCCAAAGGGCATCCGTCTGAAAGCATACGTCCCAAACGGACATGTGAATGTCGTTTTCACCTGGTCTTCGGGTGCAATGGCCACTTGATTGTAACCGGAGTACCCGTCAAGAAAATAATAGTGACTCTTCCCAGCTAGCCTCTCGATAATCTGATCAATGAAGACAGTGGGAAATGATCCTTCTTGGTGGTCTGATTCAATCGTTTGTAGTCCACACAGACCCTCCAAGAAGTGGGTACCCGGGTAGCAATCTCCTCTCCAGACTCACTCACAACTGTAGTGATACCCGTCTTCTTGGGTACCACGTGTAATGGACTAACCCACTTGGAGTCGGAGATGGGGTAGATGATGAATCCACATTTCATCATCTTTATTCTATCATTTTGGACAAATGCTTGTAAATACCCTTAATTCCAGCATCTTAGCATTCATGCATGTGCAAGTAAATAGTGTATAAAATATAGTATTTAAAGCCAAAATTATAGAATAAAGAAAAGAAAAAGAATAAAATATTGTAAATATTTTATGACTCGAAACCCCGAGACCTAGGCATCTCGATGAATAGGTCGACAAGGAATAAAGTAGGGGGAGATAAGGGTCAGAATACAATAAAATACCTATTCATTTTATTCATTCTTTATTCATTTTGGGACCTATTTTTGGTTCCACTTTTTATACCTCTATAAAGAAATTGTATTCATAAAAGTTGTAGATAATTAAATAAAGAAAAATACAAAATTTATTTCACTCAAAAACAATATACAGATAAAAAGTTATGATCTAAATAAAAATCTAGAATCCCAACTTTTCAGACATGTATCTCCCTAGTAAAAGCTCGAAATGCATCAAACTCACTTTACTTATATATAATTTTAAATAAGCTATTTAATGGCGGTGGTTTCACATTTGGCGGAGCTACGATTTGAAAGTTGAGTTTTGGACCCCTATTGTATACTTGTACAGATTAAAATATTCATTTTATTATTTATTCATTATTTTTATAATTTTATATTTTTATAATTTTGTAAATATTATTTATAATAGATATTCATATTAAAATCAGAATAAAAATGTAAAGAAAATACAAAATAAAATACTTGTGTAAAATGCATACATAGGTATAATACATGTATACATACATATATAATTCATTCTCATATTTTATTAAGTGTACAAAATATATCAGAAAAATAAAATAAAAATATTTTTAAGTGTATAAAAATATCTTATAAATTTATAAAATCATACACAAAATAAATAAAATTAAATACATTAAAAAATGAAATAATAAATTACATATATATATATACCTATATCGACCTAAAATGGCAACTTGTAAATTTATACCTCATAAAAATAATTAAAAATCATATTAAAATACCTTATAAAAAAATAAACATTTTTTTATTTAATAATAAAAAATTAATAAATTTGTTTTCTATTTTTAAATGATTTTTCAAATCTTTTTCATGAGGTTTTCCTGGTTGGCACACGTGGACCAACCAGGTGGTCTGGACCGTTGACCGAGGGTCAACAGTCTCACCTTCCTCTTGTGCGCCTGTCAGACTTGAGTCTCGAGCCAACTTCACGAAATTATCGAGGCTCCTCCTTGCACTCTTTCATGATGCTCCCTCTATGACTTTTGTTCCTCGATAAACCGCCTTTCACGCCCTTGTTTCTCCTTGTGCCGGGGATCGACGATCTCGGAGATCTCCCTCAACTTATGGAGCGGCCCGTCAACCCTATATATTCAACCCCCGATTTTCATTTCAAGGTTTGAACCCCATTTTGTCCCGTTCTTCTCCATTTTCCTTGCGCTTCGGCTGGCTGGAGGTGACAGCTCTAGATCTAGCCAACCAGGGTGGAGTTTCGACGCGGATTTGGACATATTCCACCACCTCCAGCGAGCCCCGCCGTCGAGGTATCTTCTACCTCAGGTTCACCCCATTGAGGTGTCTATTTTTCTCCATTTTTCTTCGCATCCCGTTCGCCTTATCCTTAGGAATCGAGTACCCCCTTCATCTTAGATCTAGATCCATAGGAAAACCCTTCACGACACCCTCGCTGGAGCTTGCTCCGGCGAGCATCCCTTTCACCGTCCTCCGCTGTTTTCTCCCATTACAGGGTCGGGGCAGTTTGCCCCCGACCCTATCACCGTTTTTGCAGGTACTGGAACGCTGCACACGACTGGGGGCATGTTTGCCCGGTTGCCGGTGATACCTGGAGGGCCTCCGCCCCTCCGACCTCGCTAGTGAACGTCAGATCTCCTCCGATGTTTTTGAGGCTCCCAGTTGAATCATAGATCTCCCAGGAAGCCCCCAGGTCATTTTGAAGCTTCAAGGTCCGTCGGAGAGGCTCGATCTGGCCGGGAGAACTTCGCAGCGGCGCAGTTCCTCCCAGTTCTTCCTCGCGTCTCCTCCACCGTCGGTGCAGGCATGTTCTTGGTGAAACACAATCATCATTGGATCCCCACAATCTTTCACCATTTGATCTCCGGCCGGGATCTGATCTAGTCCATTTGTGCGAAGGGGTATCATCGCACCATATGTTGACACATGTATAAGTGGGGTGCGCTGCACCGTCGGATCTCCAGAGGCGTAGGTATTTTACAACAACCCCCTAGACATTTTTGTAATATTCTATTAGTATTAAAACATTCATTTGCCAATATATATTTTTGTAACATTTGCACTAAACCCCTCGGGCTTTTGTAATATTACGTTTTGGTCCCCGCTAGGCTCGTGCAAGTCACACGTGCCTTGGTGTTTTTGCAGGGGAACCCTCATCATTTTGGGTATTTATATTTAGTCCGTGAATATTTTTATTGCAGTATAACTTTTTGGAAAATTTTCACCTTGGCCCTTTAACTTCTGACTATTTGCAAAAATGCCCTTGTCCGGCCTTGTGTTTTTGTATGCTTTCCATATTTATTTCGTGCATATATAAATTGCTAAAAATCACCAAAAAAATTAGGTTAAGCTCTTGTTTACTTGCTCTTTCTCGCCATTATTTTTGTTTTGCATTTTTATTGCATTTTCATATTTATAAAAAATTCAAAAACATGCATTTTCAGCACTGTTTGCATTAGAAAATACCAAAAAAATATTAAAACTCTTTTGAAAATTCTAAAAATAACCTTTAGTCTATTTTAGTGTCTTTTAACTCCTGTCCAAAAATCATTAAAAATTCAAAACAAAAACCCTTAAAATTATAAAACTCTAAAAATCTTCAAAAAAATTATTAAAAATCCATAAAAATCCTAAAAATACAAACTCAATTTCTGTGTTTCTTTTGATTTATTCTCTTTGATTTAAAATTAATTTGAGGAGTTTTGGATACTGTTTGTTATTTTTAATCCTCATTTTAATATCGGCCAGTAGCTTAGTTCACTGTTTTCAAGTATTTTGACTTTTAAAAATACCAAAAAAAATTCAGGAAAATATTTAAAAATCACAAAAAATATCTAAAAATTATAAAAAGACCAAAACATCTTACTTTCTGAATTTTGGTTATTTTTCTTGATTTTTTATAAATACTCTATTATTCTGCTTTCTTATATTGTGTATACATATTCTATTTATAAAAACATAAAAAATATAAATTATAAAAGAAAAATACAAAATCAGTAAATTAAAAATCAAAATATAAAAATATAAAATCCAAAAATTAAATAAAAATATAAAATTAAAAACCATCAAAATTTGCTTGTAAACATTTGACCACACATCACATTTTGCACATTTTGCCTTGATCTATCTTGCTTGCTCCCTGTGTTCGACCTCTACACACTTGCACACTATACACATTTTTGTAGAGTTACAATAAATTTTGACTCCACCTCTATTTTCATTGCTTGATTTGATTTTCGTGGGTTGATTGTTGATTGATACAGGTTTAGTGAGCGGTCGCCGCAGCGACTCTTGTCTCCGCCTTGTGTGAGATATTTAGACCCTCGCCGAAACCATGTTATCATATGGCGCCGTTGCCGGGGAGCAACAACGTATAGGTCTTTTTTTTTGTGATTGATTGTGATTGTGTTTTTACCATTATTGCTTCACTTATTCTCTCTAATTTTGATATACATGAGCTATCTAACCTATTCTTTGTTGACTTTGTGCGAGGTACCGCGGATTGAGGGAGGCGCCTTTTTCTAGGAGCCAACACACCCACATGAAGCCGGCTTCACGCCTGCTACTTGAGCACCAAGAAGACTTAGACGTAGATTAGATTTAGTTCATTATTTGTGTAATTTATTGTGAGAGATAGAGACCACTATTTATTGTAATAATACAGGTACTTGGACTTGGACATTCGGGCCCAATTTCCAAGTGTTTGTACACTTGGGGGCTCACCGCGGCTTTTTACAGTTTTCATCGTACTTTTTTCATTTGTTTTCTAATTTTGTTTTCTTATTTTGTGTGATTGAGCTCTAGCTTTAGGATTGATTGGCGTAAGACTAGGTCCAAATACCTTAATCAACTTTGCATGCACCTATAGTCTCGACTTTTGGACTTAGTCAAATTTTGAAAAAGGTTCTTCACGCTAATAGTCTATCCTCATCCTAGGGAGATTTCATCGGATTGCATACCGCATATAGATTAGGTTTACAAATTCCTGCATTGCATCCTACATGTAGAGAGCTGGAGGCACTGTTAGTCTTCTTACTTGAGCATTCATCATATAGGCACAAAGATGAGATTTCCATCTTGGTGTTGACTCGCATTGCTTTTCCGACTCTCTCCCTCTGTTTTTGGATCAAATAGGAATCAAGAAAAAATACAAAAAACGTTAGGCGCTTGTATTAAATGACTCAAAGCAAGTAATAACACCAAAAAATAAAAAAGGGACTGGTAAAGAAAACTTGACCTAAATAAAATTGGCTAATTGGACACATTGCTTGGGGTGAGCAAAGCCCTCAATTGTACTCAGGTTGCATGGGAAGGTCTCCTTCTAAGTGAGAGAGCAGCTTCGTAAGGATTAGAGCCCAAAACCCAATCTGTGGTTGCCTTGTGTATCGCCTGGATTTCTGAAGTATTGGCGCTTCTATCATACGTAGACGAGTAGGGCTTGGTCAGCATTGATGACTCTCTATTGTGTAGAGCATTGACCTTGTCCTAAGTATCGAGCATAGGTCACGCCTTCACGGGGGTGTCTGTCTCATCATCTTGCGTCCGAGTAGGATCTTGCACGCTCACAGGTGATTCCGTTGCGAGCGAGATTAAAAGTATCGGTTTCTCCTATAGGCTTCCTCTCTCTATTTCTTTGGCTGAGTAGGGATCTAGGAAGGGTTACAAGGACTTCAAATAGCGCAGACTATAGGTTACACAGGAGGAGGACAAGTACGGGATTCTTTTCTGGCAGTACTCTCTCTCCTATAGGCATAGAGCTCTAAGGACTCATTCAAAGATAATTACCTGAGTTCAATCTAAAAACTACAAAGATAATAGCCGATCCTTCACGGCTTCATGCTTTGAGTTGGTGAATCCCTTGTATTGTGTTTGATTGACTAGTTGAATTAAGGTCAAGATCAAAAACACTGCACAATTGTGCGTAATTTTGCCCTTCCTTCTTCATTTCTCAACCTCGCTCTTCTCAATAATCACGATGATGGGAAGGAGATCTCTTAGGCCGTCTCTGGCGGCACCGCTATCCAGCGCTCCTCCCTATTCATCTAGGACGACCTCGGGGAGTCCATACCCACTCTCCGAGCCTGAGTTCACTTCCACCCTGTTCCCCCTTGACCACCCTTCTTCTTCCATCAGTCCAAGAGTGTCAGAGTTTAGTGCAGCACAGAGCTCAGATCATTTGTCGGCACCTGAGATGGGTTCTTTTGCCTTTGCAGAGACCCAAGACATGGACGGCAGAAAGGAACACCCAGATGAGCAGAGACCGCCACCATTCTTATATGATCAAGCTGCCATCAACAACTCATTGTTAGCATCCCTGGAGACTATGCAGAGACAGATCAGAGACCAGAGAATTTTCATGGGTGACCTTATGAGGGAGATAGCGCAGATGTGAGAAGGAAGAGACGACAGACCTGGGGGCGGTGGAGGTGACATACCAGATGCAACAGGCGAAGGAGGAGAACCTGACTAGGAGAGGCCGCCGCCGATGACCATGAGGCAGTTGCATAACCCAGCCGTGACCCTCACTCACCGATGGATTCAGCTTCCCCCCATTGTTGGGAACTTTGAGCTTCGCCCGAAGACCATACAGTTACTGCCCAAGTTTCATGGGCTAGCCACCGAAGAGCCTCATCTCCATCTGCAGGAGTTTGAGATGATTTGTAGCACTGTCCACAACAGATTAGTGGATGAGGACATGATCAAAATAATTGCCTTCCCATTCTCATTAGATGATATAGCAGCCTACTGGCTGAAGCATCTTGGGAGGTATGTCACTTCTTAGGCACAACTCCGGCGCGAGTACTTGAACAAGTACTATCCACTCGGCCGAACCAACGCAACACGAGCTATGATCGGCAACTTCACCATGGTCCCAAATGAGTAGTTCCATGAGGCTTGGGACCGATTCAGAGAGCTCATTGACCGGTGTCCACATCACGATATATCCAACCCCAATCTGGTTCAAAGTTTCTTCTGTGGGCTGACACCATAGCTGCAGGGGCTTGTCAATGCCTCTTGTGGTGGATCGTATTTCTCCAAGGGAGAGGACACAGTTTGGGAAATCTATGAGGGTATGGCAGAAAATTCCACAGTCATGGCCCAAGCCCGCGTCTACACACAGCCTAAGCTTCCACCACAGGCAGTTGGATATCAAAGGATATCACGCATCGATGCCAGTACACACGCTCCGTCAGCAGCCGCAGCTTAGGCCGAATCCACCGCTGCCGATATGGGGATCATTTCCGAGAAGCTGGACCGCATCTAGATCCTCGAGAAGAAGCAAAGTCAGGGGCTGGCCCAGATGGACCAGTTGACGAAGACCATGAGTGACCTGAAGACACAGATCTTGTGTATTCAGGTAGCACAGACGTCCGCGCAGCCCCCCAGATCACGGACTGATCCCAGCAGTAGCACCTCCACCCAGCTCTCTGCCTCGTACCGCCAGGTTCACCACATCCAGGCAGAGTCGGTCCAGCAGCTATAGTACTACACGTCACAGCCACCATCTCAGGACACTCAGATGGTGGTCTATCAGCCGGACCAGCCACTGGCGGTTCTTCCACCACCCCCCCTTGAGCAGGAACCATTGATGGAAGTCAATGGGATTTGGTACGACCGGTACCCACAACAGCCTAGGATTCGTCGCGATCACCCTGGGTTCTGTTGGACCACTGTTGGCACCTCATCCCAGTAGCAGTCTCCAGCTCAGGGCCATCAGAACAACCAGCAGCAGGAGCAGCCCCAGTATGCCCACCAGCAGTATCAACAGGGTCCTCGTCCCGTCTATCAGGGACACCAGTGGAGGCAGCATCAGCAGCCTCACCAGACATACTCCCATCCTCCCCACTACCAGCAGCATCAACCTCATTTCCAGCAGGGGAACACGTCCGGTTCTCAGGCACCAGCCTTCGAGAACCCATCTCTAGATGACCTCGCCCGCTTGATTTCTAACCAGCAGGCATCCTTCTGGCGGGAAATGGATGAGTTCCGGCAGGAGATGAGGGATATCATCAAGGGCAAGGCTGCCATACCTGCACAGATCGAGCCTAATCCAAACAATCTGAAGAGGAAGTCTGAGCAGGTACAGTTTACAGAGGATACTTCTCCTAGTGATTATTTGAGTGACATGTCTTCTTTGTATGATGCCGATTTTGTGACTACTAGGAGCGGTAGAATGCTAGCCGGCAGTGCTTCATCTGAGTGATAATCGCATGAGGAATCAAGAGCGCCAGATGAGCAGAGTAGCGGTGCTGATGCCGCTGATGATGTTGATGACGGTGCTGCTGATGCCACCAATGATGGAGATCCGGATGACGGTGTTGAGGCCTTCGTGATACCCGATGCAGACTGTGGTGCTGAAACCACCATTTTTAATGCAGAGCCAGAGCGCGGTGCAGATGACGCGAAGTCAGATGCCATTGGTGGTACTGATGCCACCACTTCTCCTTTTGTTGAGCTCCCACATGTAGTGTTGCCACCTTTTGTATCTCAGGATAGTAGTAACAAAAAGAACTAAAAAATGAATAAAGGAAAGGTTTCTGTATACACTTCAGATCCATATGTGTTGTGTGATGATCATTGTATGGATTCTATTCCTTCATAGACACATGAACCTATTCCTAGTCCTCTATCTGAGGAGGTCCCTACCGTTCCCTTCCCGCATGCACTCCGCTTGTTGAAGGGGGATAAAAGAGAAAATCCCAAAAAGACTCAACAAGTAGAGTTCAGCAACCAGATGATTGATAGATTCCAGATCCAGCTGACTCTACAGGAAGCACTTGAGCACATCCCCCTCTTCCAAAAGAGCTTGAGAGAGAAGACTACAGTCCGCAGGAAGAGGAGGAACCACATAGATCAGATCCATGTGCTCACTCATTCTACTTGTTGCACCATTCAGAACCAATTGCCAGCCAAGAGACCTGATGCAGGAGTGCCCTATGTCAGATGCGAGATTAAGGAGCAGCGGTTCGATCGTACTCTATTAGACAACGGCTCTTCTATCAACCTCCTTCCGGCAGCCTTACTCGACCGATTTGAGTTTCGTCCTCTTCTTCGGAGCAGAACAGTCCTTCAATTTGCTGATAGGTCGACTAAGAGGCCGAAGGGGTTGTTGAGAGACGTGGTCGTTACCATTCAGGGCCTGAAATTCCCGGTGGACTTTGTTGTGTTGGACATGGAGATCCCTGAGTCAGTAACCGATGCCCCCATCATACTTGGACGCCCATTCTTGGCCGCAGCCAAGGCGGTGACCGATCATGATAGTGGGAAGGTATGCTTTCGCGTAGAGGGCGAGAGCATACAAATAGAGACGATCAAGGAGACCAGAGCGAGAGAATATGCATGCTCAGAGCAGTCCAGTGATACCACGCAGATGACAGAGGACGAGCTAGACGTCCACCAGGAGTGCAATTTTGTGATGACAGATGATGAATCCATTTGGATAGATCCAGTAGCACAGACCCTCACCTTGCCTACATATTCACTCTATCTACAGCTTATGGCAGTTGAGAGCCTGGAGAGCACACCCCTGGACGAGGATACCTTAGAGGCTGACAGTTGTGGGACAAGTGGTGATGCTGATTTTCATTCTTGTTCATCTAGTTCAGATCCCTTGGATTCAGACATTCACTGGGATGATTTTGATGACTATTTGCCGTGTCCGATTCCTTCTGAGCCGACAGCTTGGACAAAGTGTGAGCCAGTTCAATTCATAGATGATTCAGCAGGGTTCCCTTCATCAGAAGTTTATTCACAGCGAGAGTTCTCACATGCAGACCTGATAGCCTTCACACAGACATATCAGAAGCCATGTCTGCCACCTCCCAGTTGTCCAGAACTGAAACCCTTGTTGCAGTCACTAAAGTATAGATTCCTTGCCGGTGAGCCAGATATGCACCCAGTCATTATCTCAATAGGTTTGACTGGAGAGCAAGAATCTCGTCTGATGGAGGTTCTTGAAAGAACCCGCAAGGCGATAGGATGGAGTATAGCTGATCTCCAGGGGATTAGTCCGGCTCTGTGCTCCCACCACATCTATCTTGAGGAGGACGCTAGGCCTTCACGTGAGTTCCAGCAACGACTGAACCTGAATCTTCGAAATGTGGTCATGAAGGAAATATCAAAGTGATGGAGCGTCGATTTTATCTACCCCATCTCCGACTCCAAGTGGGTTAGTCCATTACATGTGGTACCCAAGAAGACGGGTATCACTACAGTTGTGAGTGAGTCTGGAGAGGAGATAGCTACCCGGGTACCCACTTCTTGGAGGGTCTGTGTGGACTACAGACGATTGAATCAGACCACCAAGAAGGATCATTTCCCACTGCCATTCATTGATCAGATTATAGAGAGGCTTGCTGGGAAGAGTCACTATTATTTTCTTAACAGGTACTCCTGTTACAATCAAGTGGCCATTGCGCCCGAAGACCAGTAGAAAATGACATTCACCTGTCCGTTTGGGACTTATGCTTTCAGACGGATGCCCTTTGGTTTATGTAATGCCCCGGCAACATTCCAAAGGTGCATGTTGTCCATTTTCTCGAACATGGTGGGTGACTGTTTAGAGGTCTTCATGGATGACTTCTCGGTCTATGGAGATGGGTTTGATGCTTGTCTTGACTGCCTAGATCGTGTGCTTCAATGCTGCATAGAGGTCAATCTTGTCTTGTCTTGGGAGAAGAGTCACTTCATGGTGACTCAAGGGATGGTCCTTGGTCATATCATCTCCAACAGGGGCATGGAGGTCGATCTGACCAAGGTGGATATCATTAGAAAACTCAATCCACCGTCCAATATGCATCAGTTGCGGTCTTTTCTGGGGCATGTCGGTTTCTACCGACGGTTCACTCAGGACTTCAGTCGTATTGCCCGACCGCTTACTGATTTGCTGACGAAAGACATCGAGATCATTGTAGATGATAAGTTTCTCGCGTCCTTTGAGACTCTCAAGAATATGGTTGTCACGACTGCTGTCCTTCAACCACTCGATTGGTCTCTCCCATTCGAGATCATGACGGACGTCTTTGATTTTGCCGTTGGGGCTGTGCTTGGACAGAGGAGGGATGGATTGTCGTATGCCATTCACTACGCCAGCCGGACTTTGGATGCCGCTCAGCGGAATTATACTGTGACAGAGAAGGAGATGCTGGCCATAGTCTTTGCTTTGGATAAGTATCGATCATATATTCTCAGATCTAGAGTGACTATCTTTATCGATCACACTGCCATCCGGTACCTAATGGCCAAGAAGGAAGCCAAAGCTCACCTTACCAGATGGATCCTTCTACTCCAGGAGTTTGACATTGAGATTAAGGATAATCCTGGAGTTAAGAATGTGGTGGCGGATCACCTCTCCCGCTTAGAGAACCTTGAGGAATCTGAGCCCAATGCACCTATTACTGAGACATTTCCAGATGAGGCGATCCTGGCTATCACCTCACTCCCATGGTACGCCGACGTTGTGAACTGTCTTGTTGCCAAGACGGTTCCACAAGGTTGGCCCAGGCAGAAACTCGAGACCTTCCCGGCGAAGGCCAAGTTTTACCATTGGGAGGATCCCGTCCTTTATCATGAAGGAGGGGATAACATCTGGAGGAGGTACATTCCTCAAGAAGAGCAGCATAGCGTCCTCACCTACTGCCACAAGCTTGAGGCAGGAGGACATCATTCTGGGAGTCGGACATCACAAAAGGTGCTACAATCCGGCCTTTGGTGGCCTACTCTTTTCAAGGATTCAGATGAGTTCGTGAAGAGATGTATTGACTGTCAGAAGATGGGTACTTGCAGACAGAGAGACATGATGCCCATGCAATCCATTCACTTTTGTGAGGTTTTTGATGCATGGGGTATTGATTTCATGGGCCCATTTCCTAAGAGTCAGGAGTTTGAGTACATTTTGCTTGCTGTGGATTATGTGAGCCGTTGGGTTGAGGCCATCCCCGCCCGAGCCGCAGATACTAATACTATGTGTTTCTTTTTGAGGAAAAATATCATTTCACGGTTCAGGGTACCTAGAGTTCTGATTTCAGACGGGGGGTCTCATTTTATCAATGACAAGGTCAGGGCCCTTGCAGACAAGTTCGGCATTGACCATCATGCTGCCACGCCGTATCACCCTCAGACTAATGGTCTTGCTAAAGTATCGAACAGGGAGATCAAGACTATCTTACAGAAGGTTGTCCGCCCAGACCGAAAGGATTGGTCACAACTTTTGGACTCAGTCTTGTGGGCCTATCGGACTTCCTTCAAGACTCCATTAGGGACGTCTCCCTTTCGTCTCGTCTATGGCAAGCCGTTCCATTTGCCAGTGGAGATCAAGCACAAGTCACCATGGACAGTCACTGAGTTATTATTGGATCCCGAGAGTATAGGAGAACAGAGGAAAACAGAGTTGGAAGCCCTGGAAGAGTTGAGAGATACAACCTTTTCTAGCAGCCTACAATATAAGGATAAAGTGAAGACATGGCACGATTCTCATATCAACCATAAATAGTTTGAGCCCGATCAACGTGTATGGTTGTTTGATTCCAGGCTGAAATTATTTCCAGGGAAATTGCAGAGTAAGTGGAAAGGTCCGTATGTGGTCAGGAAGGTACATGACAATGGTAGTATTGATATATTCGAGCCGTCGTCTTCTTCTACCTTTCGTGTTAACGGTCAACACCTAAAGATATATCTAGATCATGATCCGCCGACCGTTGACGTAGCCCCCATTCTTCTGGTATGAGATGTACTCTTTGACTCATATCATTTGCATCTCATACATGGTGATCACTTCCATCTTCCACTGTATAGATCCATCTGTCTATATCATTCTTTCTTTCTTCCGTTATATCTTCTACCCCGTCTTCATCTTCTGATTTTGCTATACTCAGGATGCACCTTGTCCTAAGTATAGGGGGGTACACACACTGAGCTGAGATCTATTCTTTTATTCTTTTCTTCTTTTCCTTTTCTATCTTCTTTTTGTATCAAAAAGATGTCGCCCCTTGTAGATAGTTTTCTGTACTGAGGACACACTTTGTCCTAAGTATAGTGGGGTGTGCACCCCGGGTTTTCATTCTTTTCGATCCTTTCCATTGTCTCCCTTCTTATCTATACTTAGGGATATCTTACCCTAAGTATAGGGGGAGACAATCTGAGTACGATCTGTTCATTCCCACCCTTGACCCTCCTTTCTTTGTGTACAGTCTACTATACTTAGGATTATTTTATCCTAAGTAAAGGGGGATGGTCAACTTCTCATTCGCTCATTCATTCCTTTATTTGACTTGCCTATACTTAGTACGATTTATGTCTTCTCTTTTCTCTCCGATCTATGAGGACATAGCTCAAGCTAAGTATAGGGGTCATATATACCTAGTATATACTTTAGCCATAACTCATACTTTCGTATTTTCTTAATAATATGGATAATTAAATTCATTAAAATCCTTAATAAAAAGATGTTTCATTCCTCAAATTCTTTTTGTACTTACTGATTAATAAATCAGGTAAAAATGTTTTTTTGCAAAATGTTTGAAAAATAGTTTGCAAAATCTTTTGAAAACTATTTTGAAAATGTTTTGTTACATGTTTTCAACCTTTGTAAAAATATTTTGGTTTGTAAAACTTATTTTCTTTGTGTGAAATAAAAATGTTTGAAAAATGATTTGCAAATGGTTTGAAAAATGGTTGCAAAAATATTTGAAAAATCTATCTATACTGTTTGAAAACCTTTGCAAAATGATTTTCAAATGTGTGTACATGTTTGTAAATTATTTGTAAAAATTATTTTGGACTATAGTTTTCAAAATTGTTTGAAAAACCTTTTCAAATAAGTTTGAGGAATACATACATCACACCTAAAAATTCATTATATGTATACCTATAAAAACTGATCACTTACCCTTGTAAATTTTTAAAATCCACTTCTTGTAAATATAAGAAGCATTCCCGTGTAAATATTTGTACCTAGTTTTTAGCCAAAACTTCTTGTTTTCAAAAATCCCAAAAACATTTGCAAAAGTAAAACACCAAAAACATTTGAAAAATATCTTTGAAAAATACAAAAAAATGCACATGCATCATCATCTTTTCAAAAATCCATAAAAAGCTCAAAATCTTGAAAATTGCATCACAAAAATATTTTCTGCATAGTTGCATAGCATTCACATTTTTCGGATTGAGTTTAATAGTTGAACGAGTCTAAGTAAAATCCAGAGATTGGAGCTTGATTGGACCTTAAAATCTACCTAAAAACACGAACCTTGTAGGAACTGGGTTTGAGGTACTTCAGGTCTAGTTGACTTAATTCTTTGAGGATCACGAGACTTAGTTCAATGGATTCTTGACTGCCTAAGTAGGTATTTCGGAGCACACGCACGACTCTTGTTGATAATGACCTAACTTGGACACCTGCACCTTTCACATGGCTCAACTCAGTTTGAGTGGTGAGGGGATTGGATTTGCCGATATGAGACGCACACAAGTGGAAACGCTTATCCTCCTCTAGGGAGGGAAGTGCACCCCAACCCGTCCAGTGATGAGGAATTCTAGAGACAGGAGAGTGTGGGTTGCAATAAAGCTTCGAAAGAAGGATAGTCTACTGGCTCAAGAGGAAAAACTCCTTATGTAAATGTTGTTGTATATAGTATTTAAAAAAAGACAAAAAAGACAGGCCTGTACAAAAATAAAATGCCTGCCAAAGTATGTATGTATGTTGTAAAGTCAATAAGCAAGCTTGAGTTCCAAAGTCAAATATGTGAGCCTGCAACTGGATGACTTGACTACACTGGTCTTGCATCCTAGGATAGGTAGCTACACTGGCTACCGTCCATTCTTCTCTTCACCCCTCCTCTTGAGCTGGTTGTCACTTGAACTTAGAAGGGAATACCCCGCTCCCTGAGGATGGAGTTATTGGATTGGGGAATCATTGGGTTGTCATGTTGGAGAAGCCAATCTCTTTGTCATTCTAGTTGGGAAAGCCACCATCACTTACACTGTACGAGTCAGATTCATAGTTGTAAGGTTTTCGTATGAGTTGAAGTAGTTCTGACACGGCTAATAAGGAGACTTGAACAGAGTTTTGGAATTCTCAGGGACTATTGGATTTCAAATCTGGTTCTCATTAAAGTTCCGCCCGCACTAAAATTCCAAAGGTCCGACTTAATCTCCAAACTTTGATTTTGTGAAGACAAGTTTGATAAATAAACTAAATCCACTTTCTTCTTTTTCTTTTCTTTGTTTTTCTTTTCTGCACTTATTGCATAAGTGTTTGCTAGGGACTAGCAAAGGCAAAGTATAGGGGGATGATGAATCCACATTTCATCATCTTTATTCTATCATTTTGTCCTCAAATACCCTGGCAAATGCTTGTAAATACCCTTAAGTCCAGCATCTTAGCATTCATGCATGTGCATGTAAATAGTGTATAAAATATAGTATTTAAAGCCAAAATTATATAATAAAGAAAAGAAAAGAAAAAGAATAAAATATTGTAAATATTTTATGACCCGAAACCCTGAGACCTAGGCATCTCGATGAATAGGTTGAAAAGGAATAAAGTAGGGGGGAGATAAGGGTCAGAATACAATAAAAATACCTATTCATTTTATTCATTCTTTATTCATTTTGGGACCTATTTTTGGTTCCACTTTTTATATCTCTAATAAAGAAATTGTGTCCATGAAAGTTGTAGATAATTAAATAAAGAAAAATACAAAATTTATTTCACTAAAAAATAATATACAGATAAAAAGTTATGATCTAAATAAAAATCCAGAATCCCAACTTTCCAGACCTGTATCTCCCTAATAAAAGCTCGAAATGCATCAAACTCACCTTTAATTGTATGTAATTTTAAATAAGATATTTAATGGCGGTGTTTCGCGTTTAGTGGAGCTACGTTTTGAAAGTTGAGTTTTGGACCCTTATTGTATACTGTACAGATTAAAATATTCATTTTATTATTTATTCATTATTTTTATAATTTTATATTTTTATAATTTTGTAAATATTATTTATAATAAATATGCACATTAAAATCAGAATAAAAACATAAAGAAAATACAAAATAAAATACTTGTGTAAAAAGCATACATAGGTATAATACATGTATACATACCTATATAATTCATTCTCATGATTTTATTAAGTGTACAAAATATATCAGAAAAATAAAATAAAAATATTTTTAAGTGTATAAAAATATCTTATAAATTTATAAAATCATACGCAAAATAAATAAAATAAAATACATTAAAAAATGAAATAATAAATTACATAGATATATATACCTATATAGACCTAAAATGGCAACTTGTAAATTTATACCTCATAAAAATAATTAAAAATCATATTAAAATACCTTATAAAATAATAAACATTTTTATTTAATAATCAAAAATTAATAAATTTGTTTTCTATTTTTAAATGATTTTCAAATCTTTTTCAGGAGGTTTTTCCTGGTTGGTCCACTTGGACCAACCAGGTGGTCTGGACCGTTGACCGAGGGTCAACAGTCTGACCTTCCTCCTGTGCGCCTGTCAGACTTGAGTTTCGAGCCAACTTCGCGAAATTATCGATGCTCCTCCTTGCACTCTTTCATGATGCTCCCTTTACGACTTTTGTTCCTCGATAATCCGCCTTTCACGCCCTTGTTTCTCCTCGGACCGGGGATCGACGATCTCGGAGATCTCCCTCGACTTATGGAGCGGCCCGTCAACCCTATATATTCAACCCCCGATTTTCATTTCAAGTTTTGAACCCCATTTGTCCCATTCTTCTCCATTTTCCTTGCGCTTCGGCTGGTTGCAGGTGACAGCTCCAGATCTAGCCAACCAGGGTGGAGTTTTGACGCAGATTCGGGCGTGTTCCACCACCTCTGACGAGCCCCGCCGTCCAGGTATCTTCTACCTCAGGTTCACCCCTTTGAGGTGTCTATTTTTTTTCCATTTTTTCTTCGCATCCCGTTCGCCTTATCCTTAGGAACCGAGTACCCCCTTCATCTTAGATCTAGATCCATAGGAAAACCCTTCACGACACCCTCGTCGGAGCTTGCTCCGGCGAGCATCCCTTTCGCCGTCCTCCACCATTTTCGCCCATTGCGGGGTCGGGGCAGTTTGCCCCCGACCCTATCACCGTTTTTGCAGGTACTGGAACGCTGCGCACGACTGGGGGCATGTTTGCCCGGTTGCCGGTGATACCTAGAGGGCCTCCGCCCCTCCGACCTCGCTGGTGAACGTCGGAGCTCCTCCAACATTTTTGAGGCTCCCAGTTTAATCAGAGATCTCCCAGGAAGCCCCCAGGCCATTTTGAAGCTTCAAGGTCCGCCGGAGAGGCTCGATCTGGCCAGGAGAACTTCGCAGCGGCGCAGTTCCTCCCGGTTCTTCCTCGCGTCTCCTCCACCGTCGATGAAGGCATGTTCTTGGTGAAGCACAGTCACCGTTGGATCCTCGCAACCTTTCACCGTCCGATCTCTGGCCGGGATTTGATCTGGTCCGTCCGTGCGAAGGGGTATCGTCGCGTTGTATGCTGACACGTGTATAAGTGGGGTGTGCTGCACCGTCGGATCTCCAAAGGCGTGGGTATTTTGCAACAACCCCTCGCCATTTTTGTAATATTCTATTAGTATTAAAACATTCATTTGCCGTTATATATTTTTGTAATATTTGCACTAAACCCCTCGGGCTTTTGTAATATTACATTTTGGTCCCCGTCAGGCTCGTGCAAGTCACACGTGCCTTGGCGTTTTTGCAGGGGAACCCTCATCATTTTGGGTATTTATATTTAGTCCGCGAATATTTTTTATTGCAGTATAACTTTTTAGAAAATTTGCACCTTGGCCCTTTAACTTCTGACTATTTGCAAAAATGCCCTTGTTAGGCCTTGTCTTTTTGTATTCTTTCCCTATTTATTTCGTGCATATATAAATTGCTAAAAATCACCAAAAAAATTAGGTTCAGCTCTTAGTAGAGATATGAAAACCATTAAAGTCCTCCAAAATCGACTTTTGACGCATCACACGGGGGAGGGTGACCAGTTGACCGAAGTCTACTGGGGCTGAAACCTGGTTGGTCCACGTAAGTGTAAATTACCCACCAATAAACACACATGCACAATAAAACCATTCACAGAAATTTATTTTGCATTAGAATATCTCATGAGATTACATTTGATAATCATTAGAATATCACATGCACAATAAATATTCATCACACCACTTCGCGGATATTCACTGCCATCACAGTCCGACGGCCGCGCTGCACGCACGTACCACCGCCACTCGCATGCACGCGGATCCACCGTAGGAACACGCCCCATCCGCTGTCGAAGACGTGCTCGCCACCGATCTCTATGTTTTGATTATAAGGAAATTTGCTAGACAAATTCCCAATCCTATTCAAGTAAGGAGTTTGATGATTGTATTTCCAATTATGATCTAGATCAAATCTAATCAAATTATTGGTCGAACTCACAAGAAGCTCTAGGTGCTTTGTTATCTCATCTAGCTTATCCATATTCTTCATCCTTTGTTCGATTGCTTGATGCTTATCAATCTCCTTCAATCGTTTCCCAATAATGTACACCTTTTCGATGAATGCCAAACAATTAGGGATATCTTTCAGTTATGCGGTTTGGAACCAAACTTCCAGGATCTACTAAACATGCTGAATATGAACCACACCACTGCTTTGACGGAGAAAGATTGGAGACTACTATATGGTCACTAGTCTGGGACCTAAATATAAGAAAAATCAAGTTATTTTGGACTTAAGTCCCCACATAAGTACCTAAATGCAAATAACTAAAATATATGAGGCATCCTGTAATTCCTTGAAATACATGGGGCTCCGAATGCAATTTCTCCATCGTTTCATAATGAACGGCTGAGATAATAAGGCGTGCATTGTTGCTAGCCTAGGCACATGAATGTTGTCAAATGCACCTCTCCATGTCCTATGAGGGTAAGTGAACCCCATTCGCAATGAAGACCCATCTAATAAGAGGTATAGACCTGTAAGAACTGAATAGGACTCTGTGTCCACATAGATGGTGGGAAGCACCAGAGTCCATAATCTACTCTGCCGCCCGCACGTCTCAGTCGCGGCTGTTGACCCCTCTTTACAGAGCTTGAGTTATGTCCTCATAGATCGAAGAGAAAAGTAAAGACAAAACTAGTACTGAGTATAAGAGAGCCTATACTACAACAACTGAAGAATAACGAATGAAGGAATGAATGAATGAGAAGTCGACAGTCCTCCTATAATCATGATGAAATAATCCCAAGTACAATAGATTGTATACTACATGCAGGGAGGGTCGAGGGTGGGAATGAACAGATCAGTTACTCGTCCTATCTCCCCCTATACTTAGGGTAAAATATCCTTTAGTATAGACAAGAATATCAACAAGAGAGGAGGCAAGTGAGGGATCAAAGAATGAACAGAGGGACTCACTCATTCACCCTATACTTAGGATATTTTTCTGTCTGTTCAGATTATAAAATCCAAAAAAATTATAAAAACCCTTTTAAAAATTCTAAAAAATCAGGTTTTGTGTGTTTTTGCCTGTTTGATTTCCGGGGGAGGGGGGAGGCCCGCGGTGGCCTCTGGGGAGGGAGGGGGAGGCCCGCGGTGGCCTCCGGGAGGGGAGGGGGGCCCGCGGTGGCCTCCGGGGCGGGGGAGGAGGCCCGCAGTGGCCTTCGGGACAAAAATCAAAGTTTGGAGCTTATTTAAGACCTTTGGATTGTTAGTATGTTCGGAATCATGTCGAGGTTAGGAATTGTGACTCAATAGCCCTTAGGTTCTCCCAAGCCTGGAGGCTCGGGGGCTGAGGCTCGGTGAAGGCTCTGGCTTTGCCACGTGGCCGAATGTCGGCCCTTGGATCGTGATGATCCAAGGGCTACTAGTGAAGGTGTTCCCGGGCAACGTGGATGCTCGAAGGTCGTTGGATCTTCGCACGTGCGTGGGGTCTCGGGCCTGGACCCTGCGGATGGTGGCGGAGTAGCGGAGGGCACGGCCTTGGCGTGCCGGTCGAGGCGGTGCTGTGAGGAGGCGGATCCAGTCAGGCGGATGACGTCAGTGAATAACAATAGATGGACGAGCATACCCTTCATTTTCACTTTCCCCCTTTCTCCCACCATGGCGGTCACCTCCCTCGTCCATGCCCCCCCCCACGTCGAGTTTCCCCTGTCCTCGGAGCCCCCCACCGCCTCCCCTACGGGCCGAGCTTCCCCGTCCCGGAGCCCCTCTCCTCCCGCGGGGTGGGGGGGCACGGGGGGTGTTTCGGGCCCATGGAATATTGCATTTAGAATATTGTATTGCAATGATTACATTTAATCATTCTCAAGCTAAGTATAGGGGGGTCGTATATACTATGTATATACTTTAGCCATAACTCGTACTTTCGTATCTTCCTAATAATACAGCTACTCATTCATTAAAATTCATTAAAATCCCTAATAAAAATGTATTTTGTTCCTCAAATTCTTTTTGTATTTACTGATTAATAAATCAGGTGAAAGCAGATATATTTTCATAAGAGATATTATTCTTATTTGATAATCAGAGGTTATTCATAAGCTCATAATGATGTTTAACATCCTGGCTAATTAGATTATAAGTATGGATAATATTTGATAATCAGAGGTTATTCACAAACTCAAATTTGTGAATAACCTCAAGCTAAGTATGGATAATATTTGATTGTAATATTATCCATACTTAGCTTGGGAATGATTATCACATTTAATCATTCTCAAGCGAAGTATGGATAATGTAATCACATTTAATCACATATAATGTAATCACTTTGCTCAATAACTATGACAAATTTGAGAACATATCCTTATTTGATAATATGTTGAGATTAAATTACTTAATCTCAACATATTATCAAATAAGGATATGTTTTAAAATTATCAAATAATTGAGATTCTTGTTTCTGACGAAATTTGAATGAAATTTGACGGATTTAATCTCAAAGTAAGCTATTAATGTAATCACATTTAATATCATCTTGGATCACTATTCTTATTTTAGATCAAATTAGAATAGTGATTCAAGATGATTAAATGTGATTACATTATCATGGATAATGTAATCACATTTGAGTTATTCACAAACTCAAATTTTAGATTATTCTAATATTTTCATAAGTGATCTAACTAAATCTAAAATATTCTAAGTCTCATCACATTTAATCATCGCCGACAGTTCTTCCCCGTTGATATCTTCCTCCTCCGACCTTCTTTGGAGCTCAAAAATATCCTGATGGCTTCCTGGGGTGTCCCTCTAGCGGTTGGAGGCTCCAAAACACCTCGGCGACGGCCGAGGCAATTTCCTTGTGCAGGATCCAACACTTTGCTCGCGTAGTGAATCGCATAAGGAATTCCATCTCTTCTTTATCCGAGTACCGCTCCGACAGCAAAATCTGATGCATCAGTCATGATCTCGAAGGGAAGAGACCAGTCGAGAGAAAAAAAACAGGAGAACTTATAACATGAAAGTTGTTTCCTTCAAGTTCAACTTAAATAAAATGACT
This sequence comes from Ottelia alismoides, assembly GCA_037367405.1. Classification (NCBI taxonomy): domain Eukaryota; kingdom Viridiplantae; phylum Streptophyta; class Magnoliopsida; order Alismatales; family Hydrocharitaceae; genus Ottelia; species Ottelia alismoides. The sequence continues at coordinate 224,205 of JAZKJV010007955.1, read as the reverse complement.
AAAGGAAAAAATGCAAAAGGTAAGTAAAGATGGGAAAGAAGTCTTCACTATTGGAGCTTGCGAATCTGACCAGGAAAAAATGCAAAAGGTTTGTGAATGATATTCACATAATTTCAATGACTTGATTGAAGTTTTTCACAAGATAATTGTGAATTATTTTGTGAAAAATATTTACAACAACTGTTGTTGTAAATCTTGGAGATCTCAGGAGATAATGACATCTCATGAGATGCGAGGCGAGTGGTGGCAAAATGAAGAGTGGCCGGAGGTGCGCTCGACGTGAGCTGGGTTGAATGGAGGGGTGCAGAACGTGCGTGAGGGGAAGACGAACATGGTGATGGATTCCGATGATCGAACGGAGGGGGGATATGGTCGGAATCAGCGGAAATCGACGGGGGTGCGGATTGGGGGAAATCAGAAATTGACCACCTCCTACATAGGAAGGAGGGGAGGCAGCTTTTTCGAGGTGGATCATAGGATGGGTTCCCATGCGGGGCGCGAGCAACCTGGGGCTTTTCAAGGGATGTATGGACGTGCACGCAGGAGCCTAGAGCTTGCGGCTCGAGCGGCCGATCAATGAAAATTCGATGATCGACCAGAATTCAAATATCTGATCGATCATCAATTTTCACCGATAGATCATTTTTAACATCATTATGAGTTTGTGATATTCTAATGAAAATTTGATGATTACATTTGATCATCAAATTTTTATTAGAATATCACAAACTCATAATGATGTTAAAAATGATCTATCGGTGAAAATTAGTAATATTGAGAAAAATTAGTAATTAAATGTGATTTAATTATTATGAATAATGTGGATATGATATTTGATAATTTGATCTAAAATTAGAATTTCGATCTAATTTGATAATTTAATTAGATTATTCTAATCTCGGATATTTTGAGATTAAATCCGTCAAATTTCATTCAAATTTCGTCAGAAACAAGACATCGCTTGCGATGAGACTTCCTCTATAGACCTATTGTTCTAGGGTGTTACTGAACGAATCTATGTTTTTGATATTTGCATAAATACCCCTGTGAATGGTTTTATTGTGCATGTGCGTTTATTGATGGGTAATTTACACTTACGCCCCTGGACTAATTAGTAACACGAGGGTATTTAATAATCGGTAGAATATAAATTATCTGTCTGACAAGTATGGGAGAAAGGGGGAGTATTGTATAGAGTCATAGGTCTGTTCCAGACTCAGATGTCAGACTCCAGACCGGTTTCGGACTCTGTAGAATTAAAATGGGAATGAAAAATAGCAAACAGTAAAATTTTTTTCCCAAATTAATTTTAAAATAAAGACAATAAAATAGGGCAACTACATGACCTGAGTTTATATTTTTAGGATTTTTCCAGGGTTTTTTAGATTTTTATGAAGTGGACCTGTACGTAATTAAAACAAGTCCCAGGGGGTCCGGTGCAAATTCTCTAAGAACTCACGTGCGAGGCGCGTGACCTGGGCACTCAGGGACTTAAGTTTTATTTCTAGTACTTGATCAATGAACGATAAAGTGGTCCTTCTTGGTTGCTGCATTAAAATGACGGTAGTCAATACATACGCGCCAAAGATGTCGGTACCCGAGCAACTTTACCTCCGAATTCGTCTTCAACATTAGCTTCAATAATAGAGGAGCAGACGGCATCGCCTTCTTCCTTTCCCCTTACCCTTCCCACATCCCATCAGGCTCTTTTTTTGGGCCTCAGCCTTTAGGTAAGGGCCATAAATAGACCTTGCATATCTATTTTCGTCAGGATTTTTTATCAATCTGCACAAATTTACTTATGAAAATTTGTGTAGATTATGATAGAGGTGGTCGGCCCCTCATCCCCCCCATCCCGCGAGGGGTCGACCGAGTCTCCCGTCCCCTCCTCCCATCCTGCGAGGGGCCGATCGGGCCCCCCGTCCCCCCCTCCCAGCCCGCGAGGGCCCCCCCTCCCCCCCATCAGCGAGGGGCCGACCGGGCCCCCCGTCCCCCCTCCCCCCCATCCTGCGAGGGGCCGACCGGGCCCCCTGTCCCCCCCTCCCCCCCAGCCCGCGAGGGGCCGATCGGGCCCCCCGTCCCCCCTCCTAGCCCGTGAGGGGCCGCCCCCTCCCATCCCGCGAGTGACCGATCAGGCCCCTCGTCCCCCCCAGCCCGCGAGGCCCCCCCTCCACCTCCGGCATGCTTCCACCCTATCTGCCCTAGCAAGAGGTACCCTAGAGCTCCTAGCTACCCATTGGTGACATCAATTGAGTGTGAAAGCGAGTGACGACAGTGGTCCACCTCCGGCGAGGCCCTACTCCAAGTTCGTTGAGTAGGGAAAAAGGCTACAAATTTATAAACGATCCACTATAGAGTAGTGTGCGCTTCAACTCTTTGAAATGTAATATTGAAAACCTTCAGGGGCCTCGATGCAATTTTCCTAGGCCACACATGCGGATCACGTGGGGGTCCTAGGCTCGGAGGACTTCGGAGGCTCGGAGCGAGGCTCAGGCTGCTCTAGAGGTTCGGATCTGGTTTGGAGAAGCTTCGGGTAATCCGAGCCTCTTCCCCAACTACTAGGCTCCGGGACAAATTTTAGATTATTCTTGGTTCAGAGAAGCTTCGGGTAATCCGAGCCTCTTCCCCAACCGCTAGGCTCTGGGACAAATTTGGGGGGGGGGGGTTGCGGTGCCTCCCGCCAGTGCCGCACGACAGTGGGGGCACCGCTGGGCACAGAACTATGCGGGGAGGCAGCCGAGGGAGGGGCTGCAGCCCGCGCACGACCGCGCGGGTGGCTGCGCAGGCTGCCGTTTGGTCTCAAGCTAAGTATGGATAATATCTGATTATCAAATATTATCCATACTTAGCTTGAGGTTATTCACAAATTTGAGTTTGTGAATAACCTCAAGCTCGGGCTCGACCGAGGCCAGCCCGAGCCCAGATGGGCTTATCTAGCCCGAGCCCAGATGGGCTTATCGAGCCCGAGCCCGAGCCCAGACCTGACTCGGCTCGTTAGGCTCAATAGCCAGCCCTACCCTGATGGGAAATATCTCTTGGTGAAATATGGAGTTTGGCGTGTGTCACAGGGACTCCTGCAAGTTTGGTGAAATATGGATAAACGTGTGTCAGGACTCCATCAAGTTTGGTGAAATATGGAGTTTGGCGTATGTGAGGGACTCCTGCAAGTTTGGTGAAATATGGATACTGTCAACAAGACGTTGCAGCTTTTTTTTGATAGGCGACGTTGCAGCTTTGAGGGTGAAATGAACAATGAATTAAATACCAAGGACCTCCTTTTACTCTCCACCCGCCTCCTTCCTCACCGTCCTCCAACGGGCATTGATCTTCTACGCCTTCGTCTCAGGAGCGAACCATCGTCGTTGGATCACTTGAGATCTAACGGGTCCAGTCGCACCACGCCTCAGCTTCTACTAACTGTTGGATCTTCACTTGATCCACGATCCAGATCAAGCCACGTCGCCTGATCCGAGCCTCTTCCCTGACCACTAGGCTCAAATCCCCCGAAGCTACTCCGAGCCTCCAGGGCCAACAGAGCCTCGATCCGAGCCTCTGAAGAGGTTTTTAATATTTTTATAATTTTTTAGATTTTTAAATAATAGAGAAAATAGGAAAACAAATGAAACAAGCAACTCCACAGAGCATCATTTTAACTCGAAAAAATTCCCAAAAAATTAGCATAGGCTCCTGTGTTCTTGCTTATTCATGCCATATTTTTGCATTGCATTTTTATTGCATTTTATGTTTATTAAAAATTAAAACTGTCAATATAAAATTATTCAAGTAAAAATGGAACTCAGTACATACATTCCACTCTTTCCAAAATATTAAATGAAAAATCTCATAACTTTTATATTTATAGACTAATATATCAAGATGATTATATATATTACATTAAGGCTTTAATATATTTTAAAATAATAAATTTTTTATTAAATAACCCTTACTATTAATAATTATGTACTTTCGTTCAATTTGTTGTAATTCCTCATTACAACAAATTGAACGAATGAATAATTAAATAAATAAATGATAAATATATACAAAATAGGCTACACAAGTTACTCCTTGGAAACGATGTCATTTGATGACCGAGAAATTCCACGCGAGTCTAAAAGTATCCTCAAAGAATGTGAAGATAAGTTGTCGGTGATGCAACCCACAAGAATTCTTGATAAGGAGCTCTCCAAAATTCCAAGGTCGCATGTATTCCAGAAGTCAATTCAAGCACTCAAGAGATCGTATATTTTATCGCTTCCAGTCCTCTGAGGACCAGCAAAATATCTGTCAGATCTGCAGGAAAGAAAACCACACAGCAAAAAGTCTATTATTTGTTGGTAAAAACCAACAACTTATGATTTAATCTAGATAAAATATATTTGATAAATCAAATATACATCAATCCTAAATTAAACCAATCAAATAAGGAGATAATTACCATGGAAATCTCCACTCCTCATGTAATAGAGTGGACGACCACCAATTCCATATAGGACTTGGTAGCCGTCCACATTTATACCAAGTGGGGCAATCTAATGTAATATGATGGGATTGCATGTATCCATGAAATTCCCTTTATTTAATCCAACAACTTTTGTTGTGATTTATTGTCCAAAAAAATTAATAAATAATTTTGAGAATATTGCAATCTTGCCATTGGAAAATTGTGAATCACATTCACAACCCAAAACAAAATATAATTTACATTTTCAATTAATTAAACAATGTGTATCCAATACACATTAATAATTAATCATGAATAATTGGATATTACTATCCATATCATTCTTATCCATAATAATTAAATCACATTTAATTATATTGGATAATTCCTCATACATCATGATAATTAAATATGGAATTAAATAAAAATAGACATTTTGGAAACAACATTAGAATATTTATGATCGCACCCTGATCGCCTCCCTGAAGACAGTGCAGCAACAGTTGAGGGATCAGGGTGCATTCATGGTTGAGATGATGAGAGAGATGGAGCAGATGAGAGCGGACCGGGAGGAGCGCGGGCCCAGAGACGGACCGAGGATACCCGGTGATGCGGCTCCATGAGATTGCATATCTCCTTGATTTTCTCTCTACTTTTTTCCAACAACTATTTGTTGGGATTTTATTCACCAAAATAATTCTCAATTAATTTTGGGAATATTGCAATCTTGACAGTGGAAAATTGTGAATCTCATTCACAACCCAAAACAAAATATAATTTACATTTTCAATTAATTAGACAATATGTATAGGTGATCCAACGGCTATCGGTCTTCGTCAACCTCCGACCCCTCATCAATCGCACGTTCTCCACTCGTGCGGCACCCTCCCCCTTCCCATTATCTCCACCTCCTCTGACCACCTCTCTTCTCGCCAACCACCTCACGGTCAAACTCCACCATCCGTCGTCTTCGCTGGTATCTCCACTACCCATGACTCTCCTCCAGTCACCCCATAACCCCCTTGTAACCCACGACTCCACTCGCCAGCTCCGCCATCACCACCTTCAAATACCCCGCATCACCCTCCGTCAACACTTGTCCATCTTTACGCGGGTGAAGGCCCAGCCCTCCTCTGTCTCCCTGTGACAGGGGGAGGCGGAGGATCGAGGCGAAGACTGCTAACATGCATCTTTGGAAGGTTGCAGGTGCATTGCACAAACCAAAGGGCATTCTCTTGAAGGCGTAGGTGCCGAATGGGCAAGTGAAGGTAGTCTTCTCTTGATCCTCAGGGGCGATCGCCACTTGGTTGTACCCGGAATACCCATCCAGAAAGCATAAGAACTTCTTGCCTGCTAATCTTTCTAGAACTTGATCAATGAATGGCAAGGGAAGTGGTCCTTCTTGGTTGCTGCGTTAAGACGGCGGTAGTCAACACACACCCACCAGGATGTTGGTACCCGAGTGGAAATTTCCTCTCCTTTGTCATTTGTAACCACGGTAAGCCCTGACTTCTTCGGCTTCAGATCTCCTGTGCTCAATCGGACGTTGCTCGTGCTGTGGAGCTTTGCGTTGATGATGCTATGGCCATCACAATCAGATTCGAGAAACGATTCGATTCGAATCCCGCTCCAAATATATCTCTCGAGATTGTTGGAACTTCAATCGAATTTGCAGGTTCTCGTACGATGATGGGATCTCTGCCATTTTGCCACCGCGGGACCCAGGCACTTTGCCCTAGGTCCTCTCATACTTTTCTGCGGGCCAAAGGGCTTTTAACATTATGAACAAGTTTGAAACTTTGTAGATTTCATCTGATTGAAAATTTGTGAAAATACCCTCAAGCTTTGTTGCATTTGCATTCATTCATTTAATGACATTTAAAAGTCATAAAAAAATTTCAGGCTTCTATTTAACAACAACCGCCATCAACACTCTAATTCCACCTTCCTCAGTCAGCCAGACAACCAACTGCAGCCGCGCTTCCTCGATCCTCACACCTGGAGTTCCAGGTCTCAGACGCAACACCAATGATGCCTTCGTCTTCCTCCACTAGGCTTGAAACCCGAGACCCCTATATTCGCTTTTACATTCATGGAAAGCATCCTCACCATTCACAGAATTCTTGTATGGAACACATTGAGTCCAATTCTCCTTCTACTAAAGTAGCATAATAAGAATTCTCATCTGTCGATATGGGGATCATTTGCCAGAAGTTAGACCAAATTGTCATCTGCTTATATGGGTCTGGATAAGCTCGACAAGATCTACGAGCTAACCCAATGTTCGAGTGACCTGAAGACTCATATCATGTGCCTTCAGGAGGTACACATGGCTTCTATGATTGTTTCATTGTCACAGTCTGATTTGGGAGGACGTATTACACATTCTGTGACTCAGACGCATTGTGTTGATCATATACATTCTGAGTCAGTACAACATACTCATCAGTACTAGATGCAGCAACCACCATCTGAGTATATCATGATATTAAAATTTCATGCAAAACAGAGACTCCTACGATATCAAGTCGGTGGGAGCAATTTGCATGGTTCACGCGAGAACGAAAGACACTTGTCATCGACAAGGAACTCGGTGTCTTTCGTCAGCAGATCAGTCAACGGTCGGGCAATCCTACTGAAATCATGAATGAATCGCCGATAGAAACCGACGTGCCCCAGGAAAGACCGTAACTGCCTCGAAGAGCAGGGCATGCCTCTTCTTATATAGGGTTTTGGGAGTCCATGGATCGCAATCCATGGACAACACACAATCAATTGATGAGATTGATTTGTGTTCCTTTCAATGGCTAGGTTATTGTTGGTAAGGGTTTAGTGATTTAATCCCAGTCAGGAGAGGGATTAAGATAGGATAATTTTCCTTATGTTTGCAGCCATGGGCTTATTATACACATAGGTCTATGAGTGGAATAGATACATGATTGGAGCATGGGATGCTCTCTAACAGACCCCATTTAAATGTTAGACCTTAAAGTAAATTAAACACCTAAATAGCATCTTTAAAGTCATGAAGTTGGGTGTGAACTTAAAAGGACTAGATGCCTTGGATTGTTATGAAGTATACACACATAATGACAATGTTTTGGGGTGATCAAAAAGTGAATAGGGTAAATCTCTATTTCTTACTTACCAAAAAAATTAGATTTCTGCTTCTGAGTTCAGGTGATAGCATAAACTAAAGTTTCGATTAAGTGTGTCCTAAACCAACATCATGGTTGATTTTGAATAAATTGCTGGATATGTTATTCCCTGCACTTATTTAAAATTTATAAAGTTTATACTAATGTTGTAAAGGAGTAGACATTTTATGAAAATTGTTACTAATGGGTGCTGGGGGTTAATTTTGAGATTTGAAGCATCTAATGTTTTATATATTGAGCGGCTCAGCCATGCTTATGTACTTGCGAGCTCGGGGTCGGCCCCAAGCTCAGGATTTCGCTGAAGACAGGTGAAGCACGGACCCGATCCTTTCTTCCCGGACCTTCCATCGCATATAAGCCGAGCTCCGCCTCCCATTTCACTCATCTTTGGATCATCCGTTCTCCACCCAAGGACCTCCATCGCATCCGCGAGAGTGACAGCTCGCCTCCAGTGGTATTGCAGCGAGGAGGGAGCGCGAAGGCCCTGATCCGGCGACATGGCGGCCTCCAGGCGGAGGCGAGAATCTCCAGCGGCAAGATCCCAAAGTGTCGGCGGCGCCATCCTCGTCGAAGATCTCCCGGCGAGGGCCCCTCGGGCTTCCCGCAACAGAAACCCCCCCATGCATGTGTGTGTGTGTGCGTGCGGGTGTGCGAGCGGGCGTGTGTGCGTGCGTGTGAGTGCGTGTGAGTGCGTGCGTGTGCGTGCGTGCGCGTGCGTGTGGTCTACGTGGACCAAACAGGAGGCCTGGTTAGTTGACCTTGGTCAACTGACAGGCCTACGCCCTGTAGCTTGTCAGACTTGCTATTTGACCCCTCTTCTCGCATTGAAAAATGTATGACCATATCCTAAAAAATGAATATGAATTTAAGATGAATTCGAATCATATACAAATAATAATAATAGAAATATTTATTAGATTGACTAAAATATACATATTGTTAAAAAATAATTGTAATTTGCATTTAGAATATTGTATTGCAATGCGTATCTACACACAGTAATTCAAAATTTTCCAATGGCAAGATTGCAATATTCACAAAATAATTATGAATTATTTTTGTTGAATAATTTACAACAAGTGTTGTTGTAATTCTTGGAGATTTCCCTGGAATAATGTAATCTCATGAGATATCGTGAGATTACATGTGATTGCCTCCTTCCAAATAAGGAGACTGAGGGAGATAAATATCACGGGTCGTTGATAAATTTCAGCGAAATTCGGTCGAATTTCGGTCAAATATCGATATCCTGTCGAAATCGAAATTAGACCGAAATGACCAAAATGACCGAAATATGAGGGCCCTAATACAAAAAATGACCGAAATGATCGAAATTTCAGTCAAAATTCGAACACATGCAATTGTATTAAAGATAGGGGGTATAAGTGTTATTAGAAAAACTTGAAAGGACAATAGTAAAGAAATTCTTGAAAGATATGATGTAGCATTTTTTGTATTTATTTGTATGATATACCGGTCTAACTCGGTGTTGACATAGGTTTTTCGAGGATTGGTTATTATTGGTATAAAGTCGTTGCGATCCCTAAAATTCCTGGCACAAACAAACAATTTTTTTTCTTCTCCAACTACAAAAATGATTACAAGATTCTGAGAGTACCTTTCGAGAGAACGGCCAGCGGCTCAAGCCATTTCTAGATCATGAGCCGCGGGTCGTTGATGTTGCCCCTATTCACTTTGCGTGAGATGTGGTCTCTTGACTCACATCTATTGCATCTCACGCCTAATTATCACCGTTCTCCCGAATCTCCGCTCCCCCAGGTGCTTCTATTGTTGGCAGTAAATGGGAGTTTACAATTAAACAACGTGCAGATGGTTCCGTGGACAGATACAAGGCCAGGTTGGTTGCACGTGGATTCACCCAAACTTATGGGGTGGATTATTGGGACACATTTTCTCCTATTGCGCATCATTCTACATTGTGCATTCTTATTGTCGTTGTTGCGGCAAGGGACTGGCGGGGGGGGGGGGGGGGTGGGGGGTGGAGGCCCGGGCGGCCTCCGGGGGGGGGGGGGAGGGGGCGTGGAGGCCCGGGCGGCCTCCGGGGGCCACCCGGAGGCTCCGGTCGAGAAGAAGGCAAGGTGATCGATCTTGGGTAATTTTGTCTCTTGAAAATAAATAGGTTTAATAATTATTATAATTAAATATTGAAATTCACATCATTTCATTTAAAAATTCATAAAAAAAATCATCTTGCATCCAAAAATTCCAAAAAATTATAGTGCATTCATTTCATCATAATTATCATCTTGCCAAGTTCATATTTTTCAGACATTGTTTGATCGATATTTACATTTTAGTCCTTAAAATAGGCCAAAATTGCATTGTGCACCCCTAATTGCATGAAGAAACTACAAAAAAAAGACTGCCTCGAAAATCGTGCACGAACTTTGATAGACAAAAAATCTAGGTTGTTCCTTTGCCTCGTGTTCGACCTTGGGACTTGCCCAAGTAAAATAAACATAAAACCACGTGATTAAAAATTGACTAAATTTTATTGTGGTTATTTCTTGACCGATTCTGATTGCCCGCCTACAATGAAACGACACATTAATTTTAATGCACGACAATCCATCACAACATTTTAACGATTGCAATCTAGGATCTGCCAGATGGTGCCGTTGTCGGGGTGGCAAACGGCTTAGTTTTTTTGTCATAAGGAGGATTGGGCTAGTCGCGAAGATTCGCGGGTTGGAATCTAGATTGTGAATCGGAAGTATCAATTGTGAAGTGGAGCTAAGTGGACGTGTTGGGAACTTAGTTAGGATGCACTGTACCCCACCGCATGCCTACGGATTTAATCTCAAAATATTTTATCCTAAGTATAGCAGACTGTTCACAACGCATGGAGGGTCAAGGGTGGGAATGGACAGATCGTACTCAGACTGTCTCCCCCTATACTTAGGGTAAGATATCCCTAAGTATAGACAAGACGAGGAGACAATGGAGAGGATCAAAGAATGGAGAAACTCGGGGTGTACACCCCCCTATACTTAGGACCAAGTACGTCCTAAGTGTAGAAACTGACAAAAAGGGGCGGCACCTTTTTTGGTAGATCAAAAAATAGAAAAGGAAAGAAGAAAAGAATAGAATTTTATTTTTTTGAAAAGGAAAATGACGAGCTTCCTTCGAAGGTGCAAACACAAAAAATCTTTTATGAATAACAAATAACAAGTACGTGAGCCATGTTTTTTACATGTGCAGAACCTAGGAGGGTTTGGGAGAACGAGCAGCAGATTGGGGGGTGTTTTGACGAGGAGTCATTTTGGGAATGGGCAACATCTGGAGTGGCTTAGAAGCAAACATGATTGGGGTGATAGCTTTGATACGAGTAACTAACCAGAAAGAAATGGTTTGATTTTTATGAATGAAAGTTTTATATGGAAAATGTAACCGAGCATGGCGTAAACGATTATGAGGTGCGATGTTTATGAATCCCTTGTCATTGACATGTGAGTTTTGAATTCACGAGATCGGATGGACACCTTGAGTGGTTACTCCCTTTGAGAGATCCATTACACATATGCTCTCGTATGCACACCAGCTCGCCGATGTAGAGACCTTGATTAGGTCATCAACCTAATGGCCTACATAATGTGCATACTTAGATATAGCAATATATGTATCTCTGGTCAGAGGATGCGCGTGATTTTTGAGTTCATATGGAGAGGATACATGTATGGGGAGTTTTGATTTTGGTTTTTTATTTTGAGTGTCTAGGGCACGTTGTGCATCATTTTTATGTGAAATAAATTTTGTATTTTTCATGCATTTTTATCTACAAATTTCGTGGACAAAGTTTATTGATTGGGGTATAAATAATAAAGAATAGAATTGGTCCCAAATCCTATTTGTTGAGGAATTAAAGATTAGGATTTTGAATTATTTTTAACCCTTATCTCACCATATGTTATTCCTTGTCGACCCAATCATCACGATGCCTTGGTCTTGGGTTTTAGGGTCATTCAATACCTTCTTTTTTCTTTCTTCTTTTATTTTGACATTTAACAATGTATTTTGTACAATATTTACAGTGTAAAATAATAAATGTTATTTAATGCAAGATAATGCTATATAAATGCATTTAGACAGGACGAGCCCACAACCCCGCCTACACCATCGCCTGACATCGTTGAACACATCAGTAACTTCAAGTAGCCTTTATCCATCCTCGTTTCCAGCATTCATCTCGATTTTATTTGCCAGCCACCTATCATCATTCTGGATCCAACCACCATGGTCAAAGCTCCACGATCGCTCACATCCGCACGGATTAGTTCCTCGGTTCACTATAGAACTGTTGATGCTTCAGGGAGTGCGGGTGGTTTGCTCACATGGAAGGACATATCGATATCGATATCGTTTCGATATCGTGTCGATATCGATATATCGGTGATATATCGATGATATACGCCAACCTCGTTTTCTTCTCTCCTCAGCCATGTGTTGCGCATGAAAACCGAGTAGCCCCCTTGCACGGGTGCTTTCTTTAGCCTAGGGCCCCACATGAGGCATCTTGTGTGTTATCGAGGCCACTTGTGTGCCATCCTACGACCCCGCGCGAGTACACGTGCGCCACACAGGCCTCCTGTGCGCCACCGCCAGCACCCATGTGCCACTACCAATGCACATGTGCACCGCCAACATAATTGTGCATGAATTCTAGGGCATATGATAGCCCCTCTTGAGCGTTGTTAAAATTTGCAAAAAACATTTTCACCTGATTTATTAATCAGTATATATAAAAAGAATTTGAGGAATAATTACATCTTTTTATTAAGGTTTTTAATGAATTTTCAGTTTACGAGATGTTGCCAGACATATCTATACACCCAGATGCTTATAACGTTGATGACACAGAAATCCTTTCGGATTTGTCAGTCCCATCTTCTTCGGGAAAATCAAGAAATGTCGATGACGAGTCGGACACGGCTTTGGCCGAATTACCGCACTACTTTAGCGATCTGACTCACCTTCCTTCAAAATTAGTGGCTTGCATATCACAGAATGATTCACCACCAACCAACACAGAGCTAGATTTAAAAGTCATTCAACCGGACTTTTTATCTTGTTTAACTACCTTAAAACGTGATTTTGTCCTAACATTATGTTTCCCATCTTATTAGCAAACTGTAGGACTTGAGTTTGCATGCTTTGGAATCCATTTGCTCAAGTTACGACCATTTTGGTATGAGAATGAGCCCTTAGACTTTTAGGAACTTCTTGCTCGAGTAATTTAGGTCCAAACAACTAATATCTGCATGTGTCTATAGTTCTACACTCGGACTTAGATCAAACTTAATTGACTCTTCATGCTAACAACAATTCCTGCTACACATAGATGCAAGTTAGTAAGAATATGGAGTTAGTATTATATGCAGGTGTTTTATAAGGGATTTTAAGCTAAAATAAATGAATAAAGATGATGAATCGCTTTAAAATATGATTTAAGCGACCGGGCGGCGGCCTGGAGCTCGTGGAGCGACGCGCTCCTCGGTGGTGGAACGCGGCAGCGGGCGGAGGGCGCGGTCGTCACCGCACGCGCGGCGGTGCGCTTGCGTACAACGGAAAGAGGACGGGCTGGAGCGGCCTTGGCTGGAGCGACCAGGGAGGGGGAGGAGGCATGCGGTGTCCTCTTCCCCAACCGCTAGCCTCCGGGACAAATAAGAAGATTGATGATTATCTTCTGATTATCAAATAAGAAGATTGATGATCTTCTGATTATCAAATAATCTTCTGATTATTTGATAATCTTCTGATTATTTGATAATCATAAGATTATCAAATAATCAGAAGATTATTTGATAATCAGAAGATCATCAATCTTCTTATTTGATAATCAGAAGATAATCATCAATCTTCTTATTTGTCCCGGAGGCTAGCGATTGGGGAAGAGGCCACCGCGGAACTCCCCCCCACCCCGGAGGCCACTGCGGGCCTCCCCCCCACCCCAGAGGTCACTGCGGGCCTCCCCCCTGGAATAATCAAGAGACAAAATTACCCAAGACAAAATACAATATTCTAAAATTTCCCTGGAATAATGTAATCTCACGATATCTCATGAGATTACATTATTCCAGGGAAATCTCCAAGAATTAGAACAACACTTGTTATAAATTATTCAACAAAAATAATTCATAATTATTTTGTGAATATTGCAATCTTGCTATTGGAAAATTGTGAATTACTGTGTGTAGATACCCATTGCAATACAATCGTGCCAGTACCGCACGATCATTACCGGTAGTACCGATAATGATCGGTAATGATCGGTAACGATCAGGTATTGATCGGTAATGATCGGTGCGCCTCTGCCAGTACCGCACGATCATTACCGGTATTGATCAATAATGATCGGTGATGATCGAAAATGATCAGTATTGATTGGTAATGATCATTACCGATCATCACCATTTACGTTGCATTTTAGGACAAAGTACGTCCTAAGTATGGAAAACTGTCTACAAGGGCGGCACCTTTTTGATAGAAAAAGAAGATAGGAAATGAAAAGAAGAAAAGAAGAAAAGATGAAAAGAGATGAAGGCGGATATGAACAACTCGGAATGCGCATCCCCCCTATACTTAGGATAAAGTACATCCTAAGTGTAGCAATGCTGAAAGGGATGGCATCATGTCGGTAGAAGAGGATAAAAGAAATTGAAAAGAAGAAAAGAAGAAAAATCATTCAAAAATGTTTTGCTATGCTTCGCCTTCCTCTGCCTCTCAAAAATCAAAGAGCTTCCACAAAAGGCAAGCGCTCCTAACCATTTCAAATTGTCCACTTAGACCACCGCTATTAGGATCAGGAGACAGACTAGCACCCGAAAAGGGCTCTCCATTTTATTGTGTTTTATACTTTTTATTAAGTTTTTGGTGATTTTTAAAAGATTTTTCAAGTTTTCGATTTTATAAAAATAAGAAACTCAAAATAGAGTATAGTCTGGAAAGCAAAGAGAAAAGAACTTGTTTCCCTTATTATGTGTCATAAAATGAGGCATGGGATCCTATTTATAAGTCTCGGATTCCCATAGCCGCTGGAGGCTAAAATGAAAAGGAAATTTCCTGAAATGCCATATTTAAAAAATGATCTATCGGTGAAAATTGATGATCGATCAGATATTTGAATTCTGATCGATCATCAAATTTTCATTGATCGGCCATTTTGATGAGATATCGTGAATATTGATATTATATGGATACAATGCATTAGAATATCTCATGAGATTACATTTGATCATCAATCTTCTTATTTGATAATCAGAGGTTATTCGCAAACTCATAATGATGTTTAACATCCTGGCTAAGTCATGATATCTCCTCATCTCCTCATCGTAAAGTGCGTGCGTGAGCGAAGTGAGAGCTCAGGTGGGCGAAGGAAGCGGGAGCTCGGAGCTCCTCCGCCGTGGGTGGCGGAGGAGATGGGTCGGAGTGGTCTGGGGTTGCGAAGAAACGGAAGGGTGGTCGGAAACGTGCACGTGAAGGGGGAGTTGTTGGCGGAGCTAACTGGGTGGTCATCGGAGGGTGAACATGGCGGAAATGGCCAAGCAGCTTGACGACCTGACCGCCACCCGAACCACCATCCCGGCTCAGGTCGAAGCCAACCCCAATTATTTAAAGAAGAAAGAGCAGGTAGATTGTGATGTCCTGTCCGAGTCTGATAATGATATTACTGTTTATTCTAATGCTGTTACTCTCAGGAGCGGTAGAGTGGCCAGAGGCTTCTTCGCCGTCGGAGTGGGAGAAGAAGAGGAACGGAGAGGGGGAGGTCCTGGAAAAGGGAAAGATGGTCGGCGAGGTTGCTCGTGGCGTGGCGGATGAGATCGAGTGTGTGGTAGAGGGGGTAGATGACTGATGGAGGCGTAATAAATCGGAGAAGTTGAAGAAAAACAAAGACAAAGATCTCCTCGCCGGAGCGAGGAGTTGGCGGAGGGAACTTGATCTGGGCTGAGCTCTGAGGAGCTCGGGGTCTCGACCTGGTCGATCATTCCAGGGGGCTCCGCCACCCCCATATAATGATTATGCTGTTTGTAATATTTAATTAAACATATTATAAAATACAATAACGAAATATGATGTTAAAGATTTATTTTATAGTTGATTTAACATAATCTCAACAACAATAATAAAGCCTTCCCCACATTAAGTAGGATCAATTACGTGGATTCTTTACCTTCATTTGGATCTATTTTGGGTCAATTTCAGGCTTAAATCTAAATTACTAAGATCCCTTCAAATAGTCTCCTTCCAACACTTTTTAGGCATTTTTTGCCCTCTTAACATGCTCAACATCTTAAATCCTACATCGATATGATCGATATGTGCGATACTGATATGTGTGATATATGGTCTATAAAATGACTGATATGTGTAATATAAGTGTGTATTTATAGGTTATTTGTTGTTTTAATATCTTAGATGATCTTAATTTCTGAAAAAAATGCGGAAAATTGGATTTTTGAGCCGTTTTCGACATTTCCACTGATATCATCGATATATCGGACCAGAACACTCAGAGGATACATGCTACCAAAAGCATGGATACCATGCATCCACTCGTGTAGCAGAACAGATCGAGCCTTCAAAGACTCCAACTTCCCAGGCAGATTCACACCTGGATGACATTGTCTCTCGTAGACGAGAGATCATGACTTCAGTATATATATATATATAGTGCACCCGCCATCTGCTCTAAGAGATCTACCATACGACGTGCTCGTTTTTGTTCAGATAACTTCCTCCGCAGGCGGCGCTGACTAACCCCTGCATCTCCGGGGTTAGACCACAGAACAAGGTCTGGACTAAGATCGCCTTCGAATTGCCGTGGCATGGGCAGGACTGCTAAATAAATTTTGACCATAATTAAAAATTTTAATGGACTTTCATTATCTTGGGTTCATAAAGCCCACTTTTTTTCTTTTCTTTTATTTATTCTATAATTTTTGGCTTTAATTACATGATTTTGTACACTATTTAGATGCACATGCATGAATGCTAAGATGATGGAATTAATGCTATTTTCAGGCATTTGCTAGGGTTTTTGGTGCCAAAATGATAGAATAAAGATGATGAAATGTGGATCTGATTCTTCCTCAAGAAAGCAATATCATCATTCATCAAATCAATGTGCTTTGTCATCCGATTCAAGATATCACTCATAGAGATCGAGGGAGGTGACTCCATCAGGTCAGACTCGGGTGGATGTGAAGGTGGAGGTGGATAATACACAGGTGGGGTCGTTCCTCTTCCAATCTGCAACAATTTCAGATGCCAACCCCTTCAGCAAAATCAGAAGCATCTATCATTACTTGCTCTTTCTCACCATATTTTTGTTTTGCATTTTTATTGCATTTTCATATTTATAAAAATTCAAAAACATGCATTTTTAGCACTGTTTGCATTAGAAAATACCAAAAAAATTATAAAACTCTTTTAAAAATTTAAAAAAATCACCTTTAGTCTATTTTAGTGTCTTTTAACTCCTGTCCAAAAATCATTAAAAATTTCAAAACAAAAGCCTTAAAAATTATAAAACTCTAAAAATCTTCAAAAAAATATTAAAAATCCATAACATGCCCTAAAAATATAAACTCAGTTTCTGTGTTTTCTCTGATTTATTCTCTTTGATTTAAAATTAATTTGAGGAATTTTGGATACTGTTTGTTATTTTTAATCCTCATTTTAATTTCGACCAGTAGCTTAGTTCACTCTTTTCTAGTATTTTGACTTTAAAAATACCAAAAAATTCAGGAAAATATATAAAAATCACAAAAAAAACATTTAAAAATTATAAAAAGACCAAAAACATCTTACTTTCTGAATTTTGGTTATTTTTCTTGATTTTTATAAATACTCTATTATTCTCCTTTCTTATATTGTGTATACATATTCTATTTATAAAAATATAAAAAAATATAAATTATAAAAAGAAAATTACAAAATCAGTAAATTAAAAATCAAAATATAAAAATATAAATTCCAAAAATTATATAAAAAATATAAAATTTAAAACCCACAAAAATTTGCTTGTAGACATTTGATCACACATCACATTTTGCACATTTTGCCTTGATCTATCTTGCTTTCTCCCTGTGTTCGACCTCTACACACTTGCAAACTATACACATTTTTGTAGATTTATAATAAATTTTGACTCCACCTCTATTTTCATTACTTGATTTGATTGTCGTGGGTTGATTGTTGATTGATACGGGTTTAGTGAGCGGTCGCCGCAGCGACTCTTGTCTCCTCCTTGTGTGAGATATTTAGACCATTGCCGAATACGTGTTATCAGTAGATAAAATCGGCGCTCCACCACTTTGTTTTCCTTCATGACCACATCTCGAAGATTCATGTTCAACCATCGTTGGAACTCATGTGAAGGCCTAGCGTTCTCCTCAAGATAGATGTGGAGGGAGCACAGAGCCGGACTAATCCCCTAGAGATTAGCTATACTCCATCCTATCGCCTTACGGTTTCTTTCAAGAACCTCCATCAGACGAGATTCTTGCTCTCAAGTCAAACCTGCTGAGATAATGACTGGGTTCATATCTGGCTCACCCGCAAGGAATCTATACTTCAGCGACTGTGGCAAGGGCTTTAGTTCTGGACAACTGGGTGGTGGCAGATCTAGCTTCTGATATGTCTGTGTTAAGGATGCCAGCTCTGCATGACAGAACTCTCGCTGTGCATGAGAATCTGACGAAGGAAACCCTGCTGAATCATCTATGAACTGTACTGGCTTGCACTCCATCCTAGCTATCGGCTCAGAAGGAACCAGACATGGCAAATAGTCATCAAAATCATCCCAATCAATGTCTGAATCCGAGGGATCTGAACTAGAATAACAAGACTGAAACTCTGCATCACCACTCGTCCCACAACTGTCAGCCTCAAAGGTGTCCTCGTCCAGGGGTGTGCTCACCAGGCTCTCAACTGCCATAAGATGTAAATAGAGTGAATCTGTAGGAAAGGCGATGGTCTGTGCTACTGGATCTGTCCAAATGGATTCATCATCTGTCATCACAAAATCACACTCCTGGTGGACGTCTAGCTCGTCCTCTATCATCTGCGCAGTATCACTGGACTGCTCTAAGCATGCAGATTCTCTCACTCTGGTCTCCTCAATCGTCTCTATTAGCATACTCTCGCCCTCTACGCGAAAGAACACCTTCCCACTATCATGATGGTCACTGCCTTGGCAATGGCCAAGAATGGGCGTCCGAGTATGATGGGGCATCGGTTACCGACTCAGGGATCTCCATGTCCAATACCACAAAGTCCGCAGGGAATTTCAGGCCCTGAATGGTAACGACCACATCTCTCAACAACCCCTTTGGCCTCTTATTCGACCTATCAGCAAACCGAAGGACTGTCCTACTCCGAAGAAGAGGACCAAACTCGAATCGGCCGAGTAAGGCTATCGGAAGGAGGTTGATAGAAGAGCTGTTGTCTAAGAGAGTACGATCGAACCATTGCTCCTTAATCTCGCATCTGACATAGGGAGCTCCTACATCAGGTCTCTTGGCTGGCAATCGGTTCTGAATGGTGCAACAAGTAGAATGGGTGAGCACATGGATCTGATCTATGTGGTTCCTCCTCTTCCTGCGGATTGTGGTATTCTCTCTCAAGCTCTTTTGGAAAAGGGGGATGTGCTCAAGTACTTCCTGTAGAGTCAGCTAGATCTGGAATCTATCAATCATCTAGTTGCTGAACTCTACCTGTTGGGTCTTTTTTGGTTTTTCTCTTTTATTCCCCTTCGCCAAGCGGTGTGCTTGAGGGAAGGGGATGGGAGGGGCCTCCTCAGATGGAGGACTAGGAAGAGGTTCCTGTGCCTGTGACGGAATAGAATCCATACAATGATCATTATGCAACACATATGGAACTGAAGTGGATGCAGAAACCTTTCCTTTATTCATATCTTTTGTCTTTTTCTTGTTACCACAACTGAGATACAAAAGGTGGCAACACAACATGTGGGAGCTTAACAAAAGTAGAGGTGGTGGCCTGAGTACCACCAACGACATCTGTCTTCGCGGCATCAGCACCGCGCTCTGGCTCTGCATCAAGTAAAATGGTGGCCTCAGCACCACCGTCTGCATCAGGTGTCGTGACGGCCTCAGCACCGTCATCTGGATCTCCATCATTGGTGGCATCGGCACCACTGCCATCAACATCATCTACAGCGGCATCAGCACCGCTACTCTGCTCATCTGGCACTCCTGGTTCCTCATGTGGTTGTCGCTCAGATGAGACACCGTCGGCTGGCATCCTACCGCTCCTAGTAGTCACGAAATCAGCATCATACAAAGAAGACATGTCACTCAAATAATCACTAGGAGAGGTATCCTCTATAAACCGTACCTGCTCAGACTTCTTCTTCATATTGTTAGAATTAGGCTCGATTTGTGCAGGTATGGCGGCCTTGCCCTTGATGATATCCCTCATCTCCTGCCGGAACTCATCCATTTCCCGCCGGAAGGATGCCTTCTGGTCAGAAATTAAGCGGGCGAGGTCATCTAGAGCTGGGTTCTCAAAGGCAGGTGCCTGAGAACTGGAAGTGTTCCCCTGCTGGAAATGAGGCTGCTGCTGGTAGTGGGGAGGCTGGAGTATGTCTGGCGAGGCTGCTGAGGCTGCCTCCACTGTTGTCCCTGATAGACGGGACGAGGACCCTGTTGGTACTGCTGGTGGGCAACTGGGGATGCTGCTGGTGCTGGCTGTTCTAATGGCCCTGAGCTGGAGACTGTTGCTGGGATGAGGTGCCACTAGTGGTCCAACGGAATCCGGGGTGATCACGACGAATACCGGGCTGCTGTGGGTACCGGTCGTACCAAATCCCATTGACTTCCATCAATGCTTCCTGCTCATCGGGGTGTGGTGGAAGAACTGCCAGTGGCTGATCCGGCTGATAGACCACCATCTGAGTATCCTGAGATGGTGGTGGCAATGAGTAGTGATGTAGCTGTTGGACCGGCTCTGCCTAGATGTGGTAAACCTGACGGTACGAGGCAGAGGGATGGGTGGAGCTGCTACTGCTGGGATCGGCCCGTGACCTGGGAGGTTGCTGAGTGGACATCTGCGCCTCCTGAATGCAAAGAATCTGCATCTTCAGGTCACTCATGGTCTTCGTGATAAGGTCCATCTGGGCAAGACCTTGACTCTGCTTCTTCTCAAGAATCTCGATGCGGTCCAACTTCTCAGAAATGATGCCCATGTCGGCAGCGGTGGATTCAGCCTGAGCTGCGGCTGCTGACGGAGTGTGTGTACTGGCATCGATACGTGCTATCCTCTGATATCCAACTGCCTGTGGTGGAAGCTTCGGCTGTGTGTAGACACGGGCTTGGGCCATGACTGTGGAATTCTCTGCCATACCCTCATAGATCTCCCAAATTGTGTCTTCTCCCTTGGAGAATTACGATCCACCACAAGAGGCATTGACAAGCCCCTGCAGCTCCGGTGTCAGCCCACAGAAGAAACACTGAACCATATTCGGCTTGGATATGTCGTGATGTAGACATCGGTCAATGAGATCTCTGAATCGGTCCCAAGCCTCATGGAATTGCTCAATCGGGACCATGGTGAAGTTGCTGATCATAGCTCGTGCTGCGTTGGTCCGGCCGAGTGGATAGTACTTGTTCAAGTACTCACGTTGGAGATGTGCTCATGATGTGACGTACCTCCCAAGATGCTTCAGCCAGTAGGCTGCTCTATCAGCTAATGAGAATGGGAAGGCAATCATCTTGATTGTGTCCTCATCCACCAATCTGTCGCAGACTGTGTTGCAAATCATCTCAAACTCCTGCAGATGGAGATGAGGCTCCTCGGTGGCTAGCCCGTGAAACTTGGGCAATAGCTGGATGGTCTGCGGGCGAAGCTCAAAGTTCCCAACAATGGGAGGAAGCTGGATCCATCGGTGAGTGAGGGTCGCGGCTGGGTTGTGCAACTGCCTCATGGTCATCGGCGGCGACCTCTCCTGGTTAGGTTCTCCTCCTTTGTCTGTTGTGTCTGGTATGTCTCCTCCACCGCCCCCAGGTTTGTCGTCTCTTCCTTCTTGCATCTGCTCTTTCTCCCTCATGAGGTCACCCATGAATACTCCCTGGTCTCTGATATGTTTCTATATGGTCTCCAGGCAGGCTAACAATGAGTTGTTGATGGCACCTTGATCATATAAGAATGGTGGTGGTCTCTACTCATTTGGGTGCTCCTCTCTGCCGTCCTTGTCTTGGGTCTCTGCAAAGGCAAAAGAACCCATCTCATGTGCCGTCAAATGATCTGAGCTTTGTGCTGCACTAAACTCTGACACTCTTGGACTGATGGAAGAAGAAGGGTGGTCGAGGGGGAACAGGGTGGACCTAAACTCAGGCTCGGAGAGTGGGTCTGGACTCCCCGAAGCTGTCCTAGATGAATAGGAAGGAGTGCTGGATAGCGGTGCCGCCAGATACGGCCTAAGAGATCTCCTTCCCATCATCATGATTATTGAGAAGAGCGAGGTTGAGAAATGAGGAAGGGGGGCAAAATTGTGCACAATTGTGCAGTGTTTTTTTGATTTTGACCTTACTTCAACTAGTCAATCAAACACAATACAAGGGATTCACCAACTCAACGCGTGAAGCCGTGAAGGATCGGCTATTATCTTTGTAGTTGTTAGATTGAATTCAGGCAATTAATCTTTGAACGAGTCCTTAGAGAACTACGCCTATAGGAGAGAGAGTACTGCCAGAAAAGAATCCCGTACTTGTCCTCCTCCTATGTAACATGTAGTCTGTACTTTTTGAGGTCCTTATAACCCTTCTCGGATCCCTACTCAGCCAAAGAAATAGAGGGAGGAAGTCGATAGGTGAAACCGATACCTCGGATCTCGCTCGCAATGGAATCACCCGTGAGCGTGCAAGATCCTACTAAGATGTAAGACGATGAGACAGACACCCCCGTGAAGGCGTGGCCTATGCTCAATACTTTGGACATGGTCAATGCTCTACACAATAGAGAGTCATCAATGCTGACCATGCCCTGCTCGTCTACGTACGATAGAAGCGCCAATACTTCAGAAATCTAGACGATACACAAGGCATCCACAGACTGGGTTTTGGGATCTAATCCTTACGAAGCCGCTCTCTCACTTGGAAGGAGACCTTCCCATGCAACCTTAATACAATGGAGGGCTTTGCTCACCCCAAGCAATGTGTCCAATTAGCCGATTTTATTTAGGTCAAGTTTTCTTTAGCAGTCCATTTTTTAATTTTTTGGTGTTATCACTTGCTTTGAGTCAATTCAACACAAGCGCCTAACATTTTTGTATTTTTCCGTGGTTCCTATTTGATCCAAAAACAGAGGGAGAGAGTCGGAAAAGCAATGCAATTTGGTAAGAAGATGGAAATCTCACCTCCGTGCCTAAATGATGAATGCTCAAGTAAGAAGACTTACAGTGCCTCCATCTCTCTTCATGCAGGATGCAACGCAGGAATTTATAAACCTATTCTATATAAAGTATGCAATCCGATGAAATCGCCCTAGGATGAGGATAGACTATTAGCATGAAGAACTGTTTTCAAAATTTGACGAAGTCCAAAGAATCGAGACTATAGGTGCATGCAAGTTTAATTAAGGTGTTTGGACCTAATTTTACGCCAATCAATCCTAAAGCTAGGGCTCAATCACACAAAATAAGAAAACAAAATCTGAAAACAAAGGAAAAAATACGATGAAAATCTGATGAAATTGGGGTGAGCCCCCAAGTGTACAAACACTTGGAAATTAGGCCCGAATGTTCAAGTCCGACTTTACCTGTATTATTACAAATAATAGTCACTCTCTTACCAAAAAAATACACAAAAAATGATGAACTAAATCTAATCTACGTCAAAGTCTTCTTGGTGCTCAAGTAGCAGGCCGAAGCTGGCTTCACGTGGGTGCGTCGACTCCTAGAGAAAGGTGCCTCCCTCGATCCGCGGTACCTCGTACGAAGTCAACAAAGAATAGGTTAGATAGCTCACCAAAAATGTCTAATAAAATGTGGAAGAGAAATGGAGCAATAATGGTAAACTCACAGTCACAATCAATCACAAAATATGATCTATACATTGTTGCTCCCCGGCAACGACGCCATTTGATGAGACGGATTTGGCGAGGGTCAAAATAGTCCACACAGGCGGGACTACAGTGTCGCTGAGCGACCGCTCACTAAATCCGTATCAATTAACAATCAACCCACAATGTGTATCAAGCAATAAGAAGCAAATGTGGAGTCAAAATTTGTTATAACTCTACAAAAATGTATATAGTGTGCAAGTGTGTAGAGGTCGAACACAAGGAGCAAGCAAGATAGAACAAGCAAAAATGCGCAAAATGTGATGTGTGATCAAGTGCCTACAAATATGCAAATTTTTGTGGGTTTTTAAATTTTATAATTTTTTATTTTTAATTTTATTTTTTTAATATTTTGGTTTTTAATTTACTGATTTTATATTTTCTTTTTATATTTTATATTTTTTCCTTTTTTATAAATAGAATATATACACAATATAAGAAAAGAGAAGATTAAGGATTTATAAAAATAAGGAAAAATACTCAAAAATCAGGAAATAAAACGTTTTTGGACTTTTTGTAATTTTACGATGTTTTGTGATTTTTGGAGATTTTTCTGAATTTTTTGGTATTTTTAAAGGCAAAAATACTGGAAAATAGTGAACTAAGCTATTGTCCGAAATTTGAATGAGGATGAAAAATAGAAATCAGAGTCCAAAATTCCTCAAATTAATTTTAAATCAAAGAGAATAAATTAGAGAAAATACAAAAACTGAGTTTGTATTTTTAGGATTTTTTTTAGATTTTTATAAAGATTTTTAGGGTTTTCTAATTTTTAGGGTTTTTGTTTTGAAATTTTTAATGATTTTTGGTCTAGAGTTAAAAGGCACTAAAATACATAAGAGGTAATATTTTTGGCATTTTTAAAGGAGTTTTACTATTTTTCGATATTTTCTAATGTAAACAATACTGATAATGCATATTTTTGAATTTTTATAAATATGAAAATGCAAGAAAATGCAAAAAAAACATGGCATGATAACATAATGCAACAGGAGCTTAATGTAAATTTTGTGGATTTTTTAGCAATTTAGAGATGCATGGAATAAATAAAGATAGCAAAAAGAAATTACACTACTAGCAAGGGCATATATGTAAATAAGCAAACATTCAAGGGCCACAATGCAGTTTTCCACGAAATTTTATACTAATAAATCAATTTCCATGTCCGAATACAAATATCAAAACCCACTAGGGCACGCTTGCAATTTTCCCAACTCTGCATGCGACTGCCACGTGCCTAGGAAGGACCTAAATACAATATACAAAAATTCCAGGGGTTGATATGCAAATTACCCAAAAATATTACACGTTACAAAATAATTCCTGGACTAAAGTGAAATAAACAAATCCACAGGGGGTTCAATGCAAAAACACCACCCTCACGCGCACTGGTCACGTGAGGTGACATGGATTGGACTTAAGTGCAAATAAATAAGTTCGGGGGACTAGATGTAGATATTACAAAAATATTTAAACTACAGATGAAAGTTTATGGACTAAAAATAAATACAAAAACTCTCAGGGCAAAAGATGCAAAATACCCAAAGAGTCACGATCCAACGGCGGTGGAAAGGCCACTTGACACGTGGCGCGTGAAGGACGGCCGATGACACTTCGGTGATGGACGGATGCGATTAGATCCCTTGGCTTAATCTGATGGTGGAGGCGTGGGAGGATCCAATGGCTGTTGTGCACCTGGAGCTCGGGCCTCGATCCGACGGTGGAGAGGGGTGGAGAGCTCCACGAACTCCGGCGAAGGGCAAAACGAGCCCCAGGCTCGAGTCAACGCTCCTTGACCTGCAAAAAGACGTGAGAGGGTTCAGGGCAAAGTGCCTGGACCCCGCAGAGGAGAAATGGGTGCGAATAACAGAGGTGCAAAGTGGTGGCCGGAGCGAGCTCCGGCGAGGGTGATCATTAGGGCGATTTGAGGGACGAAACTCGGAGATTTTTAGGGGGATCTGATCCTAGTGCTAAGGAGAATAAAATGCGAGATAAAAATGGAAGAAAACAAAAACCTCGAAGGTGTTGAACCTGAGGTAAGGGGGTACCTCGACGCCGGAGGTGGCGGAGGTGGTGGAGCCTCCTCGGGCTTCGCTCGACCAGCCTGAAGATCTCCAAAGGAAGATGTCACCTTCCTTGAGCTTTTGAGCACGAGAATGGGAGCTAGACCTGGGATTGAGGGGTTCAAAAATCAAAGGAAAGAGAGGGGGTAATATTTGAAGGGTTGACGAGTGGGCTACAAGATCGATGGAAGGCATCGCCTCAGTGATCCAATCCCCAATAAAAACGCAAGGGCGTGATTCACGGATGCATGGGGCGAAACAATGCAGAAGAAAGTTTCATGAAATGATGAAAGGGAAAGCCTCAAAAATCCTTGAAATCGAGGTCAAACGAGGTCCTGACATGCGCACATGGGGGAGGACAACCAGTTGACCTAGGTCAACTTGGACTGTCACCTGGTTGGTCCACGTAGACCAACCAGGAAAAATCTCGAATAATTGTTTTATTAATTCATTTAAAAATAGAGAATGATTTTATTTTTTAGGTTATAAAATGAAAAATATTTGTTATTTTCTAAGGTATTTTAATATGATTTTAAATTATTTTTATGAAATTTATAATTACAAGTTACCTTTTTAGGCTTGTATAGGTATATATATCTATGTATTTTAATATTTTATTTTTATTTTGTACATTTAAATTATTTATTTTTGTTTATTATTTTATAAATTTAAAAAATATTTTTATACACTTAAATTTATTTTTATTTTATTTTTCTGAAGTGTTGTATACACTTAATAAAATAGAAGTAACAATTGTACATGTATATGTGTAGGTATTATACCTATGTATTAAATACATGTATTTTCTTTTTGTCTTTTCTTTAGGTTTTTGTTTTGATTTTAATGTGCATATATATTATAAATAACATTTATAAAATTAGAAAAGTATAAAATTATGAAAATAAAGAATAATAAATAATTGAATATTTTAATCTGTACAAGTATACCATAGGGGTCCAAAACTCAACTTTCAAACCGTAGCTCCGCCAATTGCGAAACCACCGCCATTAAATAGCTTATTTTAAATTATATACAATTAAAGGTGAGTTTGGTGCATTTCGAGTTTTTATTAGGGAGATACAGGTCTGGGAAGTTGGGATTCTGGAAATTTATTCAGATCATAACGTTTTATTTGTACATTATTTTTCTATGAAATAAATTTTGTATTTTTATTTATTTACTTACCTGCAACTTTCATGTACAAAGTGTCTTTATTTGAGGTATAAAAAGTGGAACAAAAAATAAGTCCCAAAATGAATAAAGATGAATAAAATGAAAGGGAATTTTATTGTATTCTGGCCCTTATCTCCCCCTACTTTATTCCTTGTCGACCTATTCATCGAGATGCCTAGGTCTCGGGGTTTCGGATCATAAAATATTTACAATATTTTATTCTTTTTTTCTTTTATTTATTCTATAATTTTGGCATTAAAAACAGTATTTTATACACTATTTACACACATGTGCATTAATGCTAAGATGCACTAATTAAGGGTATTTACACGCATATGTCAGGGTTTTTGAGGCCAAAATGATAGAATAAAGATGATGAAATGTGGATTCATCACTCGCCACTTGGCTCGAACCTGAAGCCGACAACACGCCTCACTCCCAGCTTGTGTGTACGTACATGGTACGTGCAGGTTGGGAAATTTATAGCCGACACTCGTAAAGTTCTTAAAATTACAAACTGGTCCAGAATGCACGCGCCTCACATGGTGCGCTTTGAAATTTTACATGGGGACCCCGTTGGCTTCTCACAATTACAATTAGATCCATGTGTGCATGAAAAATTACAAGGAAGGCCTGTCAATTCATCAATATTGCATTTATACCCCTTCAGGGACTTGTTTGTGAATTTTGTATATAATTTCTATGTTTTTTTGCATTTATGCCCCTGAATAATTTCCTTTATATTTTGAGCATTTGAACTACGATTTTAATGTTTCCAGTTCCATTTAGATGCTTGTTTAACTCCTTAGCTAATGGCATGATCCATTCTATGATTTGACACTCTATACAGTAGGGTTTATTTAGAGATTCTTGATGTCAATTGCTTGAATCATTAAATGCCATTAGATGAAATTGAACCTACTTTTATGTATCGAATGCCCTCGAAACTGAATCTAATTTTATCACTCGTTCTACTGATTATTTAGGGGCATATTGCTGTACATAATTTTGCTTGCATACCATTGCATTCTGTCGCATATTGTCCTTAACTGAACTTGCATGAAACCTATAAAAATTGCCTTCTATTCTTGCATAATGTGTGACATTGTATTGTATGCGCATTAGTGACCTAGGTGCCTTAATCATCACTTTACTTAGAGATTAATATTTGATTAATCATGAGGATAGCTCGTGTCCCTGAGATCGACCATGGACTTCCTAGGTTTATAAATTTATCAAATCGTTCCCCTCCCCACGATGATAATTCATGCTTTGGTTTCTGATAGATCGCTAAGTGGTCGTATTACAACGAGACCACTTTAAGAATGCCACTTAGTGGGTCATCAGATGGTGTCGTTGCCAGGGACACTGCTCATCATTTTGATTAGTTGAATATTATTATTAATTAAGTTGATTATTTTGACATTTAGGTCAACGTATGTCTGTTGACTAACTTGCATTATCCCACTATGTTTCATTGCTCTTTATTTATCATGATATTGTATCTAATGCATGGTTTTTGTGGCATGACTCACAAGGATCAAGGACGCTCGTGAGGCGTAGAGGTGAGGAGTCAGGAGTTCACATTGCGAGGAGCTGCAGAACATTCTTTGAAAATCAAGATTTATAATTAGCAATTGTGTTGCATCATTTCTATAAATATTCGGTACTAATTCTCTTTATAGCAGTCCTCGTTCAAGGGTTCATAGTTGTAAATATATGACTGGACATTATGTGGTGTGCGAAGCTTGTTTCACCCCTAACTTGCATGAGACTCCACTTGAGTGTTCAATTCTAAGGTTAGGCACGCACCTCTCTGAGCTTGATATTTTTTTCATATTATTATGCGCTTGCTCATAGATTCGAATACACTTAGCATCTAAGAGATTCACATCATCTAATTAGATTCATGAGACACGCCATAACATCTCTCTACTTAGCCAAAATCAAATCAAATTCTTCCCCACTAATATTAACATGTTTAGGTTGCAACTTTTATCGACTAGCATGTATTTAGTGATAAATTAAATCTGATATCGCATAACACATGGAGAGAGCTGGGTGTCACTGTAAGTATTTCTTTCTAAGGCATGCATCTTTCTCATTTTCATAGACTTTTCTCGATTTATATCTTGATTTACAACTTAGGATTTAAATGAAATTAGACTGGACAATAGACGATTGATTGATTGCTTTCTAACACTAATCTCAATGATAACCCTAAGCTTAAAAATTAGGACAAAATAATGCAAGTTGAACAAATAAAATGGAGTAATAAATAATGATTGTTTTGTGGTAGAACGAAACCCATATTGTACACAGGATGTATTGTGCTTCTTGAGAGGTGAGGACACATCCCTAGGATAGTGCCCAAAACCCACATCAAACATGTGCGCACTCGATTCATATATTATATTTATCACCAATAAAACTGAAAAAAATGATCGACATTTGTTGGTCTTCATGAGTGAATTGGTGAAATCAAAGGTGTTTGCTTGCTTGGTTTGTTCCTTGATTGTGTATTCTTCTAAACCACTCCCGTAAACCATACACTCCATTATTCATCTTCACATATTCGTTTCATCTAAAAAGATTCATCTAACCCTAACTGTTGTCCTGATTCCCCATTCTTAGTTCCATATTTAACATACTTAGGCTTCTCTTCGGCCTAAGTATAGGGGGAATCAAGTCTCTCTGATTGTTCACCTCGGATCCCTTCATCTTCATGATGTAGCCCTAACTACTCTCTTCCATGCCCGAGCATTGGCCATCCATTCCATCCCACAAATCCACGATGGGGAGGCAATTGAAACGTCATCGACCACAACCTAAGAACTGCTATCCACCTTTTCAAATCCATTGCCTCCGTACACATTAACGGGTCTAACCTTTGAGCGACGTCATCGCCTAGCTTTCTTTTCCTCCCCGTGACAGGGGGAGGCAGAATTGAGATGTGGCAATTGTGGTTCACCTCTAGTGAGACCCATGGCCATCATGCCATGCCACAAACCTAGCATAGTCATTTAAGCTTCCTAGAGAGGCTGCCCAGGTCAGGCGATGAATCGAGCTCCGCTTGGAGCTTAGCCCAAGCCATACCCCTTCGCCCTACGTCGATCTTCAATCTTAGGTAAGCCCCTTGTCTCTTTTGTTTGAGCTTCTCTTTATTTTCTAGCCGTGTACAATGCTCCCCATCTGCATCTGATCGGGTCCCCAAGTTCACCGATGATCATTGATCCTTGCAGGAGACTTCACCCATCTCCTCCCTTCTTCCACACCTCTTGTCGTGTCGCCCCCTTTCCTCTACCACCATAATGGATGAAACCAATAGGTCCCACCTTATCTACCCTTCCGGACCTACACTCACCTTATTCTTCGTACACACTTTGCTTTGGTTTGCCCCTAATGTTTTGCAGGTCAAGACACATTAATGGTCAGAGCTTCGCCAGCCACTCTGTTCTAGAGCATGATCTCTGACGAACCTCTATCGTCTCCTTGATCCGAGCATTGCCTTGCCTTCTCCAACATTCTAGGGTCTTCGCCAAACTCTCATGCAACTGCCTCGTGCTTCAGACATCGAGAGGGATCAAGGAGGAGATGTGGAGGGGTCACCAGAGCACAACCATCACCGTCGCATGAAGACAGAGGAGGAAGAAGAAGCATGCTACAGATACTGTCTGATCGCCCTGATCGGACAACCCAGATGATTCCCCAACCTCATCTATGAACCACTTGGCTTGATGGAACTGAGCATGCTCCGAAGCATCGGGGCTCGCCACTTGTCTTGAACCTATAGCCGACCCCACACCTCACTCCCAACTTGTGTGCATGTGCATGGCACGTGCAGGCTGGGAAATTTATAGCAGACACCCAAAAGTTCTTAAAATTGTAAACATGTCCAAAATGCACATGCCTCATATGGTGTGCTTGGAAATTTTGCGTGGGGACACCATTGGCTTCTCACAATTACAATTAGATTCATATGTGCATGAAAAATTACAAGGAAGGCATGTCAATTTATCAATATTACATTTATACCCTTTCAAGGACTTGTTTGTGAATTTTGTATATAATTTCTATGTTTTATTTGCATTTATACCCCTGAATAATTTCCTTTATATTTTGTGCATTCACATCGACGGAACGGTTTGGCACCTCAATGTCGGCTCTTCGCCACCTGGGGCTGTAGTATGTTCCAAGGGTTGGGTTGTTCGCTCATTAAAGCAGTACGTGAGTTGGATTCAGAACGTCATGGGACAGTTCGGTCCATGGGAGTACCCATTGATGGCAGAGGCTCTTTAGGTGATAACGAACGAAGACGTATAGAAGTGAAAGCCCCTAATATTATTGAGCGTCAATTTGTGCATGAACCCATGCAAACTGGCTTAAAAGCAGTGGATAGCATAGTTCCTATAGGTCGTGGTCAACGAGAATTGATAATTGGAGACATGCAAATAGGAAAAACCGCTATAGCGGTGGATACCATATTAAACCAAAAAGAACTGAATGCAAAGGCCAAAGAAAATAAAAAATTGTATTGTATCTATGTGGCAATTGGGCAGAAACACTCGACTGTGGCACAATTAGTACAAATTCTTTCATCAGCCAATGCATTGGAATATTCCATTCTTGTCGCTGCCACCGCTTCAGATCCTGCTCCTCTCCAATTTTTTCCCCATATTCTGGTTGTGCCATGGGGGAATATTTCTGTGATAATGGTATTTGGATTATCACAACAATGATATAACAAGAAGATCTTGGAAAGATTCAAGATAGATAATTCCAAGAAAGGCTTCCTTCCTTTAAGACATGGTATTTAACTATTAGAAGGGATGGCTCCTCAAACTATTGCAGAAAAGAAAGCCATGACCGGATGTTCTTAAGCATCAGATGTAGGAAGCTTGATGTATGCCATGATGTGTACACGACCAGAAATCTGACATGCAGTGATAGTGGTAAGTTGTCACAATCTTGCCTTAGGGAGAAACATTGGAATGCATTAAAAAAACATCTATAAGTACCTAAGAAGAACTCAAAACTACGTCTTGCTTTATAGAGATAATGATCTGCAAGTCTTAGAGCACACAGATTCTGACTTACAATCAAATGTGGATGATATGAGGTCAACTTAAGGATTCTTATTCCTGTTGAATGATAGTGCTATGAGATGGAGAAGCAAGAAACATGACACCATGGCTGACTCAACAACTGAAGCAGGATACATAGCTGCATCATGTGCTGCTAGTTAGGTTGTACGGTTACGTAAGTGCGTCATGAAACTTGGCGTAGTTTCCTCATTAGAATCTCCGATTCAATTACTCTACGATAACGCGGGTGCAATAGGGCAAGCAAAGGAACCCCAATGACATCAAGAATCAATCACGTGGAGATGAAATATCACATTATTCGAGAGATACAAAAGCATGATGATATAAACATCACCAAGCTTGCCTCTACCAACAACATTGTTGATCCGCTTACCATGCCTTTGTCACAAAATATTTTTGACCAACATGTGATACATATGGGTTTAAGAGTTGTACATGAATGGCTCTAAGGGCTAGTGGTATATTGTTGGACTTGTAAGCCCTTTGCGGCCCTTTAATGCAATAAAAGCTATCACGTTCTCATGTTTATCAGAAATGAATGCTTGTGAATGCACTTAAATTAATGTCCTTTGTACAATTAGAGTTATGTGCCATGACCATATTGAATATCATGCATATTCAATAATGATCTCCAGTCTGAGAAATAAATAGCAATCTTTCTCTACATACTTATTTTCGACTGACTTTTTGATGTAGATCCTCTTCATAGGAATAGTGGTTTAAAGGTGTCATAATAGTCAAGTCCAAGAGTTGACTTGATGAGGTCAAGATAAATTAAGACTTGAATCATAGCTATCATGATCATATACATACATCCTTTGACCAGAGACATATACACACTTATATACTTGAATGTACACATTAGACAGTTCGTTAGGTTGAAGACATAACCAAGGTCCATATACCGATGAGTTCGTGTGCATGTGAGGACATGTGAGAAGTATGATCTCTCAAAGGAGTCATGCAGGTTCATACTTCATGAACTACGAGACAAAGCTTACCCATGAGATATTTTGAGATCATAAATAATTCCTTGCATGGTCATCTTTATGAAATGAGATACGAATTCGAGATATTAAGATATGCTTTTGGAAAGTATATGATTGATATTGTCAACCAAGTATTGAATGAGAAATCTATTGATATGTCTTGAAGAAGTCAATCAAACTAGGGTTTGAATTTTTGATATCTCATCGTCTTCCGGTATGAAGGATGAATGAGTATTTGCAACACTCTAGGTTAAATCTATCTCAATAGATCATCTACCATAACACTTCCATTCCAAGGGAATGATGAAATTGGATGGATTTTAGTGACTCCACTTCTTGTCTCAATGATATGAGAATTAGTTGGATGAAGTCTCATTTCATTTGATTCCAATTTTTAGTTTCAATGTCAGAATGATGTAAAGAGAAATGGTAATGGAAATGAAGGTGAACTCACTTCTTGAGCCCATTCCTAAGCTCTAAATGGTTTGGACTATGATTATAAATGGAGTTAGAAGCTGAATTCATTAATGTGCTCATTTATTGAGCTCACAGAGAGTGTAATGCACTTTATTGAGCTTACAGAGTGTGTGAATCATCTTCGCTCAAGTTTAAAGATAGAGTGTATTGTGTTTCCCCAAAAGTGGTATAAACCCTAAAATTGGATAATTATCCAACCTTCAGGTCACTATACATGTATAATATGATTTCACCGACTAATCTCCAAGTATCTGAGATTTCTGCTCACTATTCCTAATCGGATTAGGATTGGTACTTAATGATATCGATAATATGATAATAAATGTTATTACCATGGATATGTGTATATTCAAAGTTTTGTGGATATGATCCACATCATATATATTTTATTAGTATGTATATTGATTCATAGTAAATAATATGTATTTTATAAATGAATATGATTCATATACATATTATTCAAAGCACACACATGAATGTGATTCACACTGGAAAATAAATGTATATTGGATTTACATTTTACTTTGGGTTTATGAATAAAGATTCATAAATTATGAGATGACTCTCATAATTTTTCCAATTATGATAATTGAATTATCATGAAGATAATGCAATAACCAACACCAATTTCGGTATCAATTAGTACAACAATTAGAAATGTTGGATGTCCAAGCTTGAGAAGCTTGGCCACTCTCCTAATTTTTGTTTTATTTTTATTATTTATTTCTTGATGATAATTGGAATGCAACTCGACTCTCAATTCTGATAGGACTAGGATATGATCATAGACCTTGATTGATCATCTAAGGGTTCTCAAGGTGGATGGCCACACAAGGATTAGGACTCATTGATCGTCTACCCTTGTGTATAAAAGAGAAGGCACACCTCACTCTTCCGACCCGTGGATTACCTTTGTCTTTTGAGAGCCCGAGTTACTTTGATCATTGAGAGAGAATTCTTAAGAGTTGAAGACTCTCAAATACACGTCCACCCCTCTGGTATTTCCTGTGGTATTACTGTTCGAGGTGATAGACCCATATGGTCTACTGTGATTGCTTTGTTGTGATTGTGCTCTAACTCTTGTTAGAATAACATTGTTGCTTCAGAAGAGACTCCAGATCTGATGTCCATTACAATGGACAATGTTCCAGCTTAAATCACCATTGTGAAGTTGACTAAGACAAATTACTTAATGTGATTTGCAGCTATGGAGGCAGCATTGGCATCTCATGGTAGGGGAGAATACATTGATGGACAAAAAAAGACCATTGCTATCACTGATAAACGATATGAACAATGGTTTATCAAGGACAAACAATGTAGGAATTGGATAATCAATGCAGTGTCTACTGACATTTAGCCTCTTGTCCTTCAAAAGAAATCGGCTAGAGAACAATGGCCCACTCTCAAATATATGTGTAGAAGAAGAAAGATATCAGGATGTATTAATTAAGAAGGGATGTCTACACCATGAAGCAAGGAGAGTTAACCGTCTCAGGTTACTATGCTGCGTTGAAGACCTGTTTACCCATTTAAAGATTCATACAACTCAACAAACTTAAGATCTAAAAGTGAATCGTGGTTTCAAATTAAGTGAGAATGAGTTTATATGTGTGAGTGAATGAAGACTAAAATCTCAGATCTAGAGTGTATATGAGGTGAACAATAGATGGGAAATTGAAAGCCAAATAAAAGAATATACTTAGATAATTTAGTTATCTTCAAAATAGCATAAATTACATACACAAAATTCATTTAAATAATGTAGAAATTAGGTAAAAATTATAAAACATATGTACACATATAATCTACAAGTCTGTTTTTAATTTACTTTTTAAAGTAATTCATCCCGTTTATTTTTTATCTATTTAGATAATAATTAATATATTTTTATTAGAACTTTAGGACTTTACATGTATAAATCAATACAAGTATGTACATCATATTTACTTTACACAGATAAATTATTGTTTTGAATTTTCAAAATTTTAAGTATTTCAATTTCAAATTTTATTTTATTTACAAATTACAATATATACATAATAACAAAAAATACAAAGCACAAAGAAATGATAATAAATATGTATATACAAATAATTATATCTACTTTTCCACATACCATATATGTCCCAAAATCGTTATTTTGCATATTAGATTCGTATTCAATGAAACCACTTTCCTTAGAACAATAATTTTATGACTTGAACTTTAAAGGCGAATATTTATATTTTGAGTTCACACGGAGGGGAATATTAGCCTAGAAATTGTTATTTACGATTTTTTAGGTCTGATATTTATAAGTATTTATTCAATGCGAAGTTATGACATATTTTTGTGTTTTATTTGTATTTTATTTACAAGTAAAAGGAGTTGATATATAAGTTATAGAAAAATATGAAGTTATGTATACAAAGTATACATTTGGTGAACCGGGCCTGAAAGTCAAAACTCACAACTTTTAACCAAAGATTTTTTGATATTTTTAATAAATAACATAAATTACAAGCTAAAGTTTAAAGGTGATTTTGATCAATAGAGATTTTCTAAATAGTTATGGACTATGGAAGTTGTTATTTATGAGATTTTGATATAGTATTTTCTCCCTTGATTTGGATCTGATTTATATTGGTAGAATTTTTATTCATAAATATAAATATAAGGATTTCTGTCACTTGTTCCCTTCTTAACTTCGGTATTATCAGTTATATGCCCCTTCTTTTTTTGTAATGTCACTTCTTGCAAAGTTCATAGTTTTCCCCTTCCATTAAGATAAAATAGGGCATAAATGATATTGTAAAAGGTAAGAAATCTAAATTTTGTAAGATGTCTGTGGCATAATGTATATTACAAAAAGGAGGGACATAACTTATATTGCGGAAGTTAAGAAGGGCACAAGCGATAAAAATCCTAAATATAATATACACATTGGTGATAAGGGTTTTTATCACATTAACACTCATAACTCAAGCAATATTTATAATCAAAATCAAGGTCAAATTAATGAAATATGCATAAGCATAGACCTAAGGACTATCATTTAATATGAAGAAAAGTATCCATACATCTTTGATTAATTAGTTATTACTTAAGTGTCAAATCAACAATTGGAGCATGCCATATTAAAGAGAATTGGATGAGCTTCAAGATGCAATTGAAGTCCCATCAAATGGATACAATATGCTCAAGTTATTAAGGAAACAATACAATGACATAACTGCAAATAAAACATAATGAAAACACAAGAAACATCACATATAGATCCTTGGAGGGACTGGAATGCAAATAACCAAAAGTCATGACTCGTCGTTTAATATTTACCCCACATGGGCATTTATGTAATTATTGAGAACCGACGAGGTATTGCTAAAAAATATCAAAGGGGTGCACGTGAAGCACACACCCTTAGACCAAGGTGTAAATATGGTGAAGCTGAGGTGCTCAGCTAAAAATATCCAAGGCCCTCATGTGCGAGGCACGTGCGTGAGGGTTGGAGTGAGGCTCGGGTCATCTGCATGTCAGGAGACCACGTGGAGCAGTCTCCTTGCTTTAGACATGCCTCTATTCGATCGAGACTGGCAGGTAGGAACCATGGCTCGTGGATCATATGGGTTGTCTGATCCTCCTGATCGAATGGTGCATGTACTTCCTCCTCGAATGAATTCCACCGCACACAGCGGCGTAGATCTAGGCTCTAACGAATCCGTTGCTGCACTCTTCGTTCCTCCTACGGCCCATCAATGGTCTTGGGACCTTCCTGAAAGCCCCCCGAAGGTTATGAAGGTAGGATGGTTGAAGGGGAAGTCATGAATCTTTGGCTCGATGGATGCTCACCAGCGTAGAATGTCTAGAATGAAGACATGGCCGAAGCTCCAACCATTGGAGCATACATGACATGCAACATGTTAGAAACAACCAAACGAGGGTGTGTGTGTGTGTGTGTGTGTGAAAGTGAGGTGAAATGAAAGGTCTGGAAGCGAAGAAGATGATGGTCTGAAGTGGGTTCTCCACCATTGCTGGAGGAGAAAAAGGGGCAAGGTGGCTAGAGTTGTAGAACGTCAAAGGTGGTGGAGTGAACCCCCCACATGAATCTAGGATTCAAGGTAAAGGTTTAACATTGGTTTGATTGGGATGGAGACGTTTGCACACGGTGAAATAAATCAAAGAAACAGAGAAAAAACAAAACCTAACTAATCTTACCTTAAAGCTAACTCATAGGAGGTTGTCGATGAGATTAGGATGAGGCTTTGGTCGAGCCTTTGGTCTTTGCTTGATCCATCTAGCCATGATGGAAATCTCGAATGGCCAAGATATAGACATGGCATGGCATCTCTACCACGGGTTGACATCAAAAGTGGTGGTCCTTGGTTACACACCCAATCCACCTCTTTCTTGTCATGAAGAGGCGATAGTGGATAGGAGTCACTTCACGTAAAGGTGGACCATGCAAATTTGGGTCAAGTGATGGGTATTTGAAGAAGAAGAAGAAGGTGATGGTTTGGGTTTCTAGACAGTGGTTTCAACCACTGCTAGTTGGTAGGGGAGTTAGGGTTAGGAGGACTTTGGTAGTTAGTGTGAGAGATGGAGGTTAGGGCTAGAAGTTAGGGGTGGAAGTCGGTCGGGAGGCATGGCAAAGGAGTTAGGAAAATTAGGAGAAGGTCGGGTGGTTGTTGCTTCGCATCGCTTCAAGGGATTGGAGCTGGAAGTTGTGGATGGGGGTGTTACCATTTGAT
Organism: Ottelia alismoides; assembly: GCA_037367405.1. NCBI lineage: Eukaryota > Viridiplantae > Streptophyta > Magnoliopsida > Alismatales > Hydrocharitaceae > Ottelia > Ottelia alismoides. The sequence continues at coordinate 185,965 of JAZKJV010007955.1, read as the reverse complement.
CGTTTGATCATATGGGTTGAATTTGGGCATGAAGTTGCGGTGGACATGCGCTCTGATGGATGTGATCGAGCGACTACGATATATGCATGTATGATTGAAGCGGGTTGATGAATCCACATTTCATCATCTTTATTTTATCATTTTGGCCTCAAAAACCCTGACAAATGCATGTAAATATCCTTAATTCATACATTTTAGCATCCATACATGTATGTATAAATAGTATATAAAATATAGTTTTTAAAGCCAAAATTATAGAATAAAGAAAAGAAAAGAAAAAGAATAAAATATTATAAATATTAAAAGAATAAAATATTATAAATATTTTATGACTCGAAACCTCGAGACCTAGGCATCTCGATGAATAGGTCGACAAGGAATAAAGTAGGGGGAGATAAGGGCCACAATACTAATAAAATTCCCTTTCATTTTATTCATTCTTTATGCATTTTGGGACCTACTTTTGGTTCCACTTTTCATACTGCAAATAAAGAAACTTTGTACATGAAAATTGTAGATAATTAGATAAAAAAAATACAAAGTTGATTTCACTCAAAAATATTGTACAGATAAAAAGATATGACCTGAATAAAAATCCCAAATACCAACTTCCCAGACATGTATCTCTCAAATAAAAGCTCGAAATGCATCAAAATCACCTTTAATTGTATATAATAATCTATTTAATGAAGGTGGTTTCGCATTTGATGGAGCTACATTTTGAAAGTTGAGTTTTGGACCCCTATTTTATACTTGTACAGATTTAAATATTCATTTTATTTATTATTCATTATTTTTCTAATTTTATATTTTTATAATTTTATAAATATTATTTACAATATATATGTACATTAAAATCAGAATAAAAACATAAAGAAAATTTAAAAATAAAATACATGAATATAATACATAGGTACAATACCAATACATATACCTATAGAATTACTATTTATATTTTATTAAGTGTACAAAATACATCAGATTAATCAAATGAAAATATATTTACATGTATAAAAATATTTTATAAATTTATAAAATAATAAAAAAAATTAAATATACAAAATAAAAATAAAATATTAAAATATATAAAAGAATATACCTATATAGGACATAAAAGGTAACTTGTAATTCTATACCTCATAAAAATAAATAAAAATCACCATAAAATTCTCTATAAAATAAGGCACATTTTTTATTTTATAACCTAAAATAAATAAAAGCATTTACTATTTTATTCTGAATTTACGAATAATTATTAATTGGAATTTCCTGGTTGGCGCGGTCATTTGTTGACCTCGGTCAACTCCCTCACCGAGGCCTGCTAGGTCTGACGCCCACGATTTCACCCCGTTTTCAAGAAATTCTGGCACCTCATTCTTCCATCTTTTGGCATCGCTTCCTTCTTGGAAATCCTTCCTTGATCATCACTGATCCACGCCGAGCGCTCAAATCTCATCATATCTCCATCATTCGCGCGTGGACCTCGCTTGGAGACGCCATCGCCTTGTACATAACAGACCTGCCACCTTCGAGCTCAAGTTGGAGCCCCTTTGGATCCGCTTTCTCCCCACCTAGTGCGCTCTAGAGCGAGAGGAAGGTGACAACTCTCATCTCCAGCCTTTAAGCGGGTCGAGGAAGGGCCTAGGCGGTCTCCACCATCTTCGCCGACCACCGACATCGAGGTCCCCTTCCTCTGGTTTCGACCATCAAGGTACCCCTTCTCCCTCATTTCTTTTTGCATTTTCTTAGACCCTGTAGTTGTAGGAATAGTTTAGGCCACTTAGATTCCCTCGTCGATCCATATCTCGCCGTCCATCGATCCATTGCCGGAGCGCACCTCCGACCGAATCTCCTCTGCTTTCCATAGCCCATCTCCGACATCCATTCCACCTCTGCGGGGTCCAGGAAGATTGCCCTGGACCCTTTCATCCATTTTTGCAGGTCAATCGCGCGTAACGACCCCTGGAGACCCGTCTTCGTACTTCGCCGAAGGTACCTGGAGCTCGAAGCTCCGCCGCCTTCGCGCCAGCGCCACAGAGCCCCTCCGACAATGTCGAGTCCTCCAGTACATAGAGCGACCTCCCAGGAGCTCCCTGACCGATTTTGAGCCAGAAGCATTGCCGGAGACCCGAGATCTAGCTCAGGGAAGTTCGCCTTGCCAGAGTTCTTCCCCGTTCTTCCTTGTTGCCTCTCCGTTGTCCGATCCGGTCGCCGCTCTAGTTCGATCCTCCACCGTTGGATCTCACCCGTTCGCCGTCGTTCGATCAAGAGCCAGGATCTAATCCTGGCCCCTCATCCGCGAAGGGGTGCCGGCCGTCCACGACTCGCCACTTGTCCAGAAGAAGATATCAGCTGTTGGATCACCAGGCGTTGGGTATTTTGCACCTACACCCTCTCCTATTTTTGTATTTCTATTTAGTCCACAAACTTTCATCTGTAGTTTTAATATTTCGATAATATTTGCATTTAGACCCCCGTACTTTTATTATTTGTGTTTAGGTCCAGTCCACGTCACCTCACGTGACCCGTGCACGTGGGGTGGTGGGCATTTTGCAAGGACCCCCTGGGGTTTGTTTATTTCAGTTCAGTCTAGAAGCTTTTCATTAAAGTTGTAATATTTTGGTAAAATTGCATGTTAGCCCCTGGAATGTTATCAAATTACAAAAATACCCCTATCAGGTCACGTGCCTAGTGCGTATGAGTTTGGTAATTTTGCAGCGAACCCCCTCCGAGTTTGGGTATTTGTATTTGGTCCTGAAACATTATTTATTAGTTAAATACTTTGTGGAAATTGCACTTTGGCCCCTGTGTTTCTGGATATTTACATCTATACCCCTACTAGTAGTGTATTTTCTATTTATTGTCTCTATTTATTTCGTGTATCTAAAAAATCCCAAAAATCACCAAAAAATTACCATAAGTTCCTGTTGCATTGTAGTTTCACCCCTATTGTTAGTTTGCATTTTTGTTGCATTTTAATATTTATAAAAAATCAAAAACAAGCATTTTTGTTATTGTTTGCATTAGCAAATACCAAAAAACATTAAAACGCCTCAGAAAATTCCCAAAAAAATATATTTTGTGTATTTTAGTATGTTTTAACTTCAGTCCAAAAATCATTAAAAATTTCAAAAGAAAACCCATAAAAATTATAAAACCCCAAAAATCTTCACAGAAATATTAAAAATTCCAGAAAAATCCTAAAAATATAATCTTTGTCTCAGAATTTTCCTTATTTTATTATCTTTTATTCAAAATAATTTGGAGAATTTTTTTACTATTTGATATTTTATTTCTTCATTTTAGTTTCAGCTTTTTATCTTACTCCCTGTTTTCAGTATTTTTGTCTCTAAAAATACCAAAACAGAATTTGGAAAAATATAGAAAAATCACAAAAACATTAGAAAATTATAAAAGACCAAAAATATTTCATTTCTTGAATTTTACTTATTTTTACCTATTTTTATAAATATTTATTCCTCTCTTCTCTTATATTGTATATATAGTCTATTTAAAGAAAAAGAAAATATAAAAAAATAGAAAATATAAAAAGAAAATATAAAATCAGAAATTAAAACACAAAAAATATAAAAAGTAAATAAATAAATTGTAAAATTTAAAACCCACCAAAAATAACACTTGTGGGCATTTGATCACTTTCACATCTTTAAGCACTATTGCCTTGTTCTATCCTGCTTGCTCCCTGAGTTCGACACTCTACACAAACTTGCACCTATACACACTTATTGTAGAGTTATAATAAAATTTAACTCCGCATCTACTTTCATTGCTTAATTTGATTGTCGTGGGTTAATTATTGATTGGATTGTGATTTATCGAGGGTCACCACAGCGACTTTGTCTCTGCCTTGTGTGAGGCATTTTAGACCCTCGTCATTCCCGCTTCATCAAATGGCACCGTTGCCAGGGAGCAACAACGTTTAGATTGAGATTCATTATTGATTGTGATTATTTGCCTATTTTTGAGCTCTACTCATTTGATATTATTGCTTGACTTATCTAATCACCCTCTCTTTGTACTTTGTGCGAGGTACCTCTGATCGAGGGAGGCACTATATCCAAGGCACTTGTGCACCCACGTGAAGACGAAGCGTGACTTCTGACCTAGCATCAAGGGAGATTTGGAGGATATGAGGAGACAGACGCCATTTTGAGCATTTTTGTTTATTTATTTATTTGTGTAATTTGAAGTGAGAGAGAGACTTTAAATTGTAATAACTTGGACTCTCCGGACAATTGGGCCCAATTTCTGAGGAATTGTTCCCTTGGGGCCTCTTCTATTTTAACGGTTTTATCGTCGGTTTTGTTTTTCTTTGCTTTTCTTTTATTTTGATTCACGGAGATTTTAGTCCCTAGACTTAGGATTTTATTGTGATTGTGACGTAAATGATTAGGACCACACACCTAATATTTTGCATGTGCCTATAGACCATAAGTGGACCTAATTAATAACTCACAAAAGAAAAAGCTATCTTGGTCACCTGAGGAGTTACATGCCGCTAGAGGTCGTATACAGCGCTGGTAGTATCTGTTATGGAGGACACCGATCAGCATCAGATATCGGACTCCGACTCATCTTGTTGACCATTTAGCTACTATTATTCTCGTGTAGAAATCTTGTCAAAGGTCGATTTCTTCATGCATCATATAGGTAGTTTAATTTTGTCTTTAATTTATGCGCAGATCATCCTGCATGTAGAGTGCTGGAGCAAGGTACGCATTTCTATCTCTGCATGCATCATTATGTTTGATCGCGCATCGGCTTTTTCGACTTCCTCCCCCATTTTATTGGACTTAAAATAACCAGGAGATCGAAAAAATCGTTAGGCATTGTCTTTATTTCAGAAAAATACTAAAAAGTGAAAATCATAAAATTGGGGCTGCTATTGCAAACTTGACCTTAAAACTCATCCGACCAAAAGTTTTGTCTTGGGGAGAGTAACCCCCATCTTGTTTGATTTATCTACTGCGAGAGAGTGACCTGACACTAGGATAGAGCCATGCCTAAAATTCGGGTTGACTACTGATCGTGGTTAGTCGTTCTCCAGTGAGGATCTCTTCGGTAACTGGTAAAGCAGACCGCGACGTCCTTAGCAGAGTGGATTAGCAGGAACAACCGGGTTACGGTCTGCAATTGATACTGGCTGGGAAAGATCGAACGTGGATCGAGACAGTCGGCTAGGAAAGTAGGGTTCCTAACAGCTCGCTTTAATGCTCTGACAGATTGACTGATCACCTAATAAAATTTGACAAGATAACAGACCGAACCTTCACGGTCATCAGCTCAAGAGTTGTGTAGGTGAATTAGGGGTTTGATTGACCATCTTGTTTGCATTCCAGATCTCATCTACCCTTTTCCAAGATCAAAATGATGGGAAGGAGATCCCTTAGGCCACATCTGGTGGCACCGCTATCAAGCACTCCTCCCTATTCATCTAGGATGGCTTCGAGGAGTCTAGACCCACTCTCCAAGCTTAAGTTTGCGTCCACCCTGTTCCCCCTTGACCACCCTTCTTCTTCTATCAGTCCAGTGGTGTCAGAATTTAGTGCAGAACATAGTTGAGAGCATTTGACGGCACCTGAGATGGATTCTTTTGACTTTGCAGAAACCCAAGAAATGGAAGGCACAGAGGAACACCCAGATGAGCAGAGACCACCTCCATTCATATATGATCAAGCTGCCATCAACAATTCACTGTTAGCCTCCCTGGAAACCATGCAGAGATAGATCGGAGACCAGGGATTGTTCATGGGTGTAATTATGAGGGAGATGTGTGAGGGACAAGAAGAATGACGTGGGGGCGGTGATATACCAGACACAACAGGTGAAGGAGAAGAACCGAACCAGGAGAGGCCGACCCCGATGACCATGAGGCAGTTGCACAACCCTGGTGCAACCCTTACGCACCGATGGATCCGACTCCCTCCCATCTATGGAGACTTCGAGCTTCGCCCACATACCATTCAGCTACTGCCCAAGTTTCACAGGCGGGCCACTGAAGAACCTCACCTCCATCTGAAGAATTTGAAATGATATACAGTACAATCCATGACAGGTTTGTGACTGAGGATACCATCAAAATGATAGCCTTCTCGTTCTCCTTGGTTGATAGAGCCGCTTACTGGCTGAAACATTTGGGGAGGTACATCGACACTTGGGAGAAACTCCGGAAAGAGTACTTGAAAAAGTACTATCCACTCGGCCGGACAAATGCAGCGAGAGCAATGATCAGCAATTTCATAATGATCCCCAACGAACAATTCCATGAAGCCTTGGATCACTATAGAGAGCTCATTGACCGATGTCCACACCATGAGATATCACAGCCCAATCTGGTTCAAAGTTTCTTTTACGGGCTGATATCGGAGCTGCAGGGGCTAGTAAACACCTCTTGTGGGGGATCTTATTTCTCGAAGGATGCAGAAGCGATCTGGGCCATCTATGAGCATATGGCAGAGAATTCTACAGTGATGTCCCAGGGCTGAATCTACACAAACTCCAAGGTCCTGCCACAAGCTACTTCTTATCACCGCATTGCCATGATCGATGCAGGAAACCATACTTCGTCAGCAGCAACAACACAAGATGTATCATCAGCTGCTGACATGGGCATAATCAGTGAAAAATTGGACCGTATTGAGATTTTGGAGAAGAAGCAAGGCCAAGGTCTGGCACAAATAGACCAGTTGGCTAAGACCATGAGGGACCTGAAGACTCACATCTTGAGTATTCAGGAGGCACAATCAGCTTCACATCCGCCTCCCAGGTCACTGGCTGAGTCCAGAGGTAGCCGTTCTACCCCACCACCCCCCGCATATAGACAAGTTCACCATGTCCAGGAGGTGCCGGTACAACAGTTACCACACTATTCATAGTAATCACCATCTACTGACGCTCAGATGGTGGTCTATCAGCCGGATCAGCCATTAGCAGTACTACCACCTCCACCCTTTCAGCAGGAGCCGTTGATGGAAGTCAACGGGATATGGTACAACCGATACCCTCAGCAGGCTGGGATTTGTCATGATCACCCAGGATTCCGTTGGACCACCGGATGTGCCTCATCCCAACAGCAGCCTCCAGCTCATGGCAGTCATAGTAGCCAACACCAGCATCCCAATACTCCCAACAGCAGCAACATTATCATCAGAATCCTCGTCCCGCCTATCAGGGACAACATTGGAGGCAGTAGCAGCAACCTTACCAGCAGCAGTACTCCTAGTCTCACCAGCAACCTCAGTTCCAGCAAGGGAACACTCCCGGTTCTCACGCACCTGCCTTGGAGAACCCAGCACTTGACGATCTCGCCCGCTTTTCTCCGAACAACAAGCATCTTTCCAGCGAGAAATGGATGAGTTCCGACAGGAAATGAGGGACATAATGAAAGGAAAAGCCTCCATACCTGCACAGAGTGAGCCAAACCCGAATAACTTGAAGAGAAAGTCTTAGCAGGTACAGTCTACATAGGATACCACTCCTAGTGCTTATTTGAATGACATGCATTCTATGTTTGATACTCACTTCATGTCACTTAGGAGCGGTAGGGAACCAGCCGGCGGTGCCTCATCTGAGGGACAACACCATGGAGAATCTATAGCCCCAGATGAGGAGAGAAGCGGTGCTGATGTCGTTAACAATAAGGATGGTGACGGTGGCGCTAATGCCACCAAGGATGACAATCCAGACGACGGTGCTAAGGCCGTCGAGAAACCAGATGTAGACGGTGGTGTTGAGGCCACCATTTTTAATGCAGAACCAGAGAGCAGTGCTGAGGTCGCAAAGGAGAATATTGTGGGTGGTGCTGATGCCCCCATTTTGGGTCCAAATGTATTCCAACCTAATGTATTGCCATTTTATGTATCTCTGAACACTACGAAAAAGAACAAAAAATGAATAAAGGAAAGGTTTCTTCATCAGTTCTGAGTCTATGTGTATTGAATGATGATGTTTGCATGGATTTCAGTCCTTCATAGGGCCAGAAACCTTCTCCTAGCCCTCTGTCTGAGGAGGGCCCATCCATCCCCTTCCCTCAAGCACTCCGCTCGACGAAGGGGAATAAAACAGAAAATCTCAAAAAGAAGGAACAGTTAGAGTTCAGCTAGCAGATGATAGACAGATTTCGTATACAGCTGACTCTACAAGAAGCACTCGAGCACATCCCCCTTTTCCAAAATAACCTGAGAGAAAAGACCACCGTACGCAGGAGGAGGCGGAACACTAGAGGAGAAATCCATGTGCTGACCCGTGCCACATGTTGTGCCATTCAGAACCAACTGCTAGCCAAAAGACTTGATGCAGGGGCTCCATATATCAGATGCCAGATTATTGAGCAGTCGTTCGATCGTACTCTACTAGACAGCAGCTCTTCTATCAACCTCCTTCTGGCAGCCTTACTCGACCAATTTGAGTTCGGCCCGCTCCATCGGAGTCGGACAGTCCTTCAGTTTGCTGATAGGTCTATCAAGAGGCCGAAGGGGTTGTTGAGAGACGTGGTCGTCACCATTCAGGGCCTGAAATTCCCCATGGACTTTGTTGTATTGGACATGGAGATCCCTGAATCGGTGACTCATACCCCCATCATACTAGGATGTCCATTCTTGGCCACAGCCAAGGCGCTAACCGACCATGATAGTGGGAAGGTGTAATTTCACATAGAGGGTGAGAGTATACAAATAGAGACAATTGACGAAACCTAAGCGAGAGATTCAACCTGCTCAGAACCATGCAGTGACATAGTGCAGATGACAGATGCAGAGTTAGACGTCCACCAGGAGTGTGATTTTGTGATGACCGATGATGAAGCAGTTTGGGAAGAACCAGAAGCACGAGCCCCCACCTTGTCTTCAGACATAGAGCACACACCTTTTATGGCAGACGAGAGTTCGGAGAGCACACCCTTCGCAGAGGACACTATAGAGGCTGACAGTTGCGTGATGAGTGGAGATACTGATGTTTGTTCAGATTCGGATCCCTCGGAGGTAGACTTTGATTGGAAGGATTTTGATGCATATTTGCCATGTTTGTTTCTCGATGAGCCGACGGAGAGGAAGAGCGAGCCAGCACAGATGATAGACACACCAACAGGGTTCCCTTCGTCAGAATTACATGTACAGCGAGAGTTCTCACATGCAGACCTGGTTGCTTTTACATAGACATATCAGAAGCCAGATTTGTCAGCTCCCACCAAGCTAGAATTGAAGCCTTTACCGCAGTCGCTCAAGTATAGATTCCTTGCAGGAGAACCAAATATGCAACCAGTCATTATCTCAGCAGATTTGACTGGAGAACAAGAATCTCATTTGATGGAGGTTCTTGAACGAAACCGCAAGGCAATTAGATGGAATGTGGCAGATCTCAAGGGGATAAGTCCGGCCCTGTGCTCCCACCGTATCTACCTCGAAGAGGACGCTAAGCCATCGTGTGAGTTCCAGCGACAACTGAACCCGAACCTTCGAGATGTAGTAATGAAGGAAATATCTAAATGGTGGAGCGCCAATTTTATCTACCCCATCTCCGACTCCAAGTGGGTTAGTCCTTTGCATGTGGTACCCAAGAAGACGGGTGTCACTGCAGTTGTGAATGAGTCTAGAGAGGAGATCGCCACCTGGATACCCACTTCTTGGAGGGTCTGTGTGGACTACAGACGATTGAATGTGGCGACCAAGAAGGATCATTTTCCACTGCCATTTATTGATCGGATTATCTAGAGGCTAGCTGGGAAGAGTCATTATTGTTTCCTTGATGGGTATTTCGGATACAATCAAGTGGCTATTGCACCCGAAGATCAGGATAAAACGACGTTCATCTGTCCATTTGAGACATATTCTTTCAGACGGATGCCCTTTGGTCTATGCAACGCTCTGACGACATTCTTGAGGTGCATGTTGTCCATCTTTTCGGACATGATAGGTGACTGCTTGGAGGTCTTCGTAGATGATTTCTCGGTCAACGGCAACGGGTTTGATGCTTGTCTTGACTGCCTAGACCGAGTACTTCAGCGCTGCATAGAGGTAAACCTTGTACTATCTTGGGAGAAGAGTCACTTTATGGTGACTTAGGGGACGGTCCTTGGTCACATCATATCCAACAGGGGCATGGAGGTCGATGCGGCCAAGGTGGATATCATTAGAAAACTCAATCCACCGTCCAATTTGAGACAGTTGCGATCTTTTCTGGGGCATGTTGGTTTCTAGCGGCGGTTCATTCAGGACTTCAGTCGAATTACCCCAGTGCTTACAGATTTATTGACGAAAGACACCGAGCTCCTCGTAGATGATAAGTGTCTTAAGTCCTTCGAGATACTTAAGAATTTAGTTGTCGAGGCTCCTGTTCTTCACCACCCGATTGGTCTCATCCATTTGAGATCATGACGTATGCTTCTGATTATGCAATAGGGGTTGTGCTTGGACAGAGGAGGGATGGATTACCCTATGCCATAAATTACGCTAGCCGGACGTTGGATGCAGCTCAAAGGAATTATACAGTGACTAAGAAAGAAATGCTAGCGGTAGTATTTGCTTTGGATAAGTACAGATCATACATTCTTGGATCTAGAGTGACCATTTTTACAGATCACACTGCCATTCAGTACTTGATGTCGAAGAAGGATGACAAAGCCAGATTGACCAGATGGATCCTTCTCCTCCAGGAATTTGATATCGATATTAAGGATAAACCTGGAGTTAAGAATGTTGTGGCAGATCACCTCTCCCACCTAGAGAACCTAGAGGAATCTGAGCCCATAGCACCTATTACTGAGATTTTTCCAGATGAGGTGATCCTTGCTATCACCTCTCTTCCATGGTATGCCAACATTGTGAATTACCTTGTTGCCAAAACTATTCCACAAGGTTGGCCCGGACAGCGGCTTGAGACCTTCCTTGCGAAGGCAAAGTCGTACCATTGGAAGGACCCCGTCCTTTATCATGAAGAAGGGGACAACATCTGGAGACGGTGCATTCCTCAAGATGAGCAACATAGCGTCCTCACCTACTGCCACAAGCTCGAGGCAGGAGTACATCATTCTGGGAAACGGACATCACAGAAGGTGCTCCGATCCGGCCTTTGGTGGCCTACCCTTTTCAAGGATTCTGATGAGTTCGTGAGAAGGTGTACTGACTGCCAGAAGATGGGTACTTGCGAACAGAGAGACATGATGCACATGTAGCCCATTCACTTTTGTGAGGTTTTTGGCGCATAGGGGATTGATTTCATGGGCCCATTTCCTAAAAGTCATGGGTTTGAGTATATTCTCCTTGCTGTAGATTATGTGAGTCATTGGGTTGAGGCCATCCCCGCCCGAGCTGCATATGCTAAAACTGAATATCGTTTCTTGAGGAAAAATATTATTTCACGGTTCGGGGTACCTAGAGTCTTGATTTCAGATGGGGGGTCTCACTTTATTAACGACAAGGTAAAGGCCCTTGCAGACGGGTTCAGTATTGACCATCGTGTTGCCACGCCATATTACCCTAAGAATAATGGTCTTGCTGAAGTATCGAATAGGGAGATTAAGACAATTTTATAGAAGGTAGTCCACCCATACCGAAAGGATTGGCCACAGCTTTAGGACTCGGTCTTGTGGGCCTATCAGACTTCCTTAAAGACACCATTAGGGACATCTCCCTTTCATCTCGTCTATGACAAGCCATGCCATTTACCAGTGGAGATAAAGCATAAGTCACTTTGGGCAGTTACAAAGCTATTATTGCATCCTAAGAGTGTAGGAGAATAGAGGAAAGCAGAGTTGGTAGCCATGGAAGAACTAAGAGATACAACTTCTCAAGTGGCCTACAATATAAGGAGAAAGTGAAAGTATGGCACAATTCCCGAATCAGCCAGAAACAATTTGAGCCAGATCAGCAAGTATGGTTAATTTGGTGCTAGGTTAAAATTATTCCCAGGGAAACTACAAAGTAAATGGAAAGGACCATATGTGGTCCGAAAGGTGCATGATAATGGTAGCATTGATATATCCGAACCTTCATCATCTTCCACTTTTAGAGTCAATGGTCAGCGCTTGAAACCATATTTAGATCATGACCCGCTGACCACTGATGTTGCCCCAATTCATCTGGTATGAGATGTGCTCTTTGACTCACACCTTCTGCATCTCGTACATGATTATCACTTCTATCATGCTCTGTATAGATCCATCTGTCTATATCATTCATTCATTCTTCCGTTATGTCTGCCACCCCATCGTCGTCTTATGATTTTACTAAACTTGGGATGCACTTTGTCCCAAGTATAGGGGGGTGTGTACCCCAAGTTTCTCTATTCTTTGATCCTCTCCATTGTCTCCTCTTCTTGTTTATACTTTGGGATAGCTTACCCTAAGTATATGGGGAGACAATCGGAGTACGATTTGCTCATTCCCACCCTTGACCCTCCCTGCGTTGTGTACAGTCTGCTGTACTTAGGATTCTTTGATCCTAAGTATAGGGGGGCGGTCAACTTCTCATTCATTCATTCCTTCCTGTATTTATGTATTTATTTATTCATTCTTTAGTCATGTCTATACTCAATACGATTTATGTCTTATCTTTCCTCTCCGATCTATGAGGACATAGCTCAAGCTAAGTATAGGGGGGTCGTATATACTTCGTATATACTTTAGCCATAACTCGTACTTTCGTATTTTTACTAATAAATATGGCAAATAACACTTACAAAAATTCATCAAAAACCTTAATAAAAAGATGTTTATATTCCTCAAATTCTTTTTGTATTTACTGATTAATAAATCAAGTGGAAATATTCTCTGCAAAATGTTTGAAAAATAGTTTGAAAATCCGCGTGAAAATCTTTTGGAAACTATTTGGAAAATGTTTTGTTACATGTTTTCAACCTTTGTAAAAACATTTTGGTTGGTAAAATTTTTTTTCTTTGTGTGAAATAAAACATTTGAAAAATGATTTGCAAATGGTTTGAAAAATGGTTGTAAAAATATGTGAAAATCTATCTATACTGTTTGGAAAATCTTTGCAAAATGATTTTCAAATGTGTGTACATGTTTGTAAAACTGTTTGTAAAAATTATTTTGGACTATAGTTTTTCAAATTGTTTGTAGAACCTTTTTCAAATAAGTTTGAGGAATACATACATCTCACCATAATTCATTATGTATATACCTATAAAATTGATCACTTACCCTTGTAAATTCTTAAAATCCACTTCTTGTAAATATAAGAAGCATTCCCGTGTAAATATGTTTAACCTAGTTTCTAGCCAAAATCATTTTGTTTTCAAAAATCCTAAAAAACATTTGCAAAATTAAAATACCAAAAACATTTGAAAAATCTTTTTTGAAAAATACAAAAAATGCATATGCATCATCTTTTCAAAAATCCATAAAAAGTTCAAAATCTTGAAAATTGCATCACAAAATATTTTCTGAATTCTTCATAGCATTCGCATAGCATTCGTATTTTTCGGATTGAGTTTGATAGTTGACAAGTCTAAATAAAATCCGGAGATTGTAGCTTGATTGGACCTTAAAATCTACCTAATAACATGAATCTTATAGGAACTGGGTTTGAGGTACTTCAGGTCTAGTTGACTTAATTCTTTGAGGATCACGAGACTGAGTTCAATGGATTCTTGACTGCCTAAGTAGAGTATTTTGGAATACACGCACGACTCTTGTTGATAATGACCTAACTTGGACACATGCACCTTTCACATGGCTCAACTCAGTTGGAGTGGTGAGGGGATTGGATTTGCCGGTATGAGACGCACACAAGTGGAAACACTTGTCCTCCTCTAAGGAGGGAAGTGCACCCCAACCCATCCAGTGATGAGGAATTCTAAAGACAACAGAGTGTGGGTTGCAATAAAGCTTCAAAAGAGGGATAGTCTACTAGCTCAAGAGGAAAAACTCCTTATGTAAATGCTGTTGTATATAGTATTTTAAAAAAAATGGGCAGACCTGTACAAAAATAAAATGCCTGCAAAAGTATGTGAATATGTTGTATAGTCAATGAGCAAGCTTGAGCACCAAAAGTCAAATCATGTGAGCCTGCCGCTGGGTGACTTGACTACACTGGTCTTGCATCCTAGGATAGGTAGCTACACTGGCTACCGTCCATTCTTCTCTTCACCCCTCCTCTTGAGCTGGTTGCCACTTGAACTTAGAAGGGAATACCCTGCTCCTCGAGGAAGGAGTCGTTGGATTGGGGAATCATTGGGTTGTAATGCTGGAGAAGTCAGTCTCCATGTCATTCTAGTTGGGGAGAGCCACTATCACTTACACTGTACGAATCAGCTTCATAGTCGTAAGGGTTTGCATATGAGTTGAGATATTTCTGGCCTGGCTATTGAGGAAACTTAAGCAGGGTTTTGGGATTCTCGAAGGCTGTTGGATTTCTAATCTGGTTCTCATTAAGGTTCCGTCCGCACTAAAATTCCAAAGGTCCGACCTAAGCTCCAAACTTTGATTTTGTGAAGACAAGTTTGATAATTAAACTAAATCCACTTTTTTCTTTTGCTTTTCTTTATTTTTCTTTTCTACACTTATTGCATAAGTGTTTGCTAGGGACTAGCAAAGGCAAAGTATAGGGGGATGATGAATCCACATTTCATCATCTTTATTCTATCATTTTGGGCTCAAAAACCCTGGCAAATGCATGTAAATACCTTTAATTCATACATTTTAGCATCCATGCATGTGTGTATAAATAGTGTATAAAATATAGTTTTTAAAGCTAAAATTATAGAATAAAGAAAAGAAAAAGAATAAAATATTGTAAATATTTTATGACCCAAAACCCCGAGACCTAGGCTTCTCGATGAATAGGTCGACAAGGAATAAAGTAGGGGGAGATAAGGGCCACAAAAATTCCCTTTCATTTTATTCATTCTTTATGCATTTTTGGACCTATTTTTGGTTCCACTTTTTATACTGCAAATAAAGAAACTTCATACATGAAAATTGTAGATAATTAGACAAAGAAAAATACAAATTTGATTTCTCTCAAAAATATTGTACAGATAAAAAGATATGACCTGAATAAAAATCCAAAATACCAACTTTCCAGACCTGTATCTCTCAACTAAAAGCTTGGAATGCATTAAAACCACTTTAATTGTATATAATTTTAAATATTCTATTTAATGAATGTGGTTTTGCATTTGGCGGAGCTGTGGTTTGAAAGTTGAGTTTTGGACCCCTATTGTATACTTGTACAGATTAAAATATTCATTTTATTTATTATTCATTATTTTCCTAATTTATATTTTTTATAATTTTATAAATATTATTTAAAATATATATGGACATTAAAATCAGAATAAAAACCTAAAGAAAATTTAAAAATAAAATACATAGGTACAATACCAATACATATACCTAAAGAATTACTATTTATATTTTATTAAGTATACAAAATGCATCAAAAAAATCAAATGAAAATATATTTAAGTGTATAAAAAATTTTTATAAATTTATAAAATAATAAACAAAATAAATAAAATAATATATACAAAATGAAAATAAAATATTAAAATATATAAAAGAATATACCTATATATGACATAAAAGGTAACTTGTAATTCTATACATCATAAAAATAAATAAAAATCACCATAAAATTCTTTATAAAAAAGGAACATTTTTTATTTTATAACCAAAAATAAATAAAATCATTTACTATTTTATTCTGAATTTACGAATAATTTTCAATTGGAATTTCCTGGTTGGTCCATGTGGACCAACCAGGCGCAGTCATTTGTTGACCTCGGTCAACTCCCTGACTGAGGCCTGCCAGGTCCGACGCTCGCGATTTCGCCCCGTTTTCAAGAAATTTTGGCACCTCATTCTTCCATCTTTTGGCGTCGATTCCTTCTTGGAAATCCTTCCTTGATCATCACTGATCCACGCCGAGCGCTCAAATCTTGCCATATCTCCATCATTCGCGTGTGGACCTCGCTTGAAGGAGACGCCATCGCCTTGTACATAACAGACCCGCCACCTTCGATCTCAAGTTGGATCCCCTTTGGATCCGCTTTCTCCCCACCTAGCGCGCTCTAGAGCGAGAGGAAGGTGACAGCTTCCATCTCCAGCCTTCAGGCGGGTCGAGGAAGGGCCTAGGCGGTCTCCACCATCTCCACCGACCACCGGCATCGAGGTCCCCTTTCTCTGGTTCCAACCATTGAGTTACCCCTTCTCCCTCATTTCTTTTTGCATTTTCTTAGACCCTGTAGTTGTAGGAATAGTTTAGGCCACTTAGATTCCCTCACCGATCCATATCTCACCGTCCATCGATCCATCTCCGGAGCGCACCTCCGGTCGAATCTCCTCCGCTTTTTACAGCCCATCTCCGACGTCCATTCCGCCTTCGTGGGGTCCAGGCAGTTTGCCCTGGACCCTTTCATCCATTTTTTCAGGTCAATTGCGCGTAACGGCCCCTGGAGACCCGTCTTCGTACTTCACCGAAGGTACCTGGAGCTCGAAGCTCCATCGCCTTCGCGCCAGTGCCACAGAGCCCCTCTGACGATGTCGAGTCCTCCAGTACATAGAGCGACCTCCCAAGAGCTCCCCGACCGATTTTGAGCCCGAAGCATCGCCGGAGACCCGAGATCCAGCTCGGGGAAGTTCGCCTCGCTGGAGTTCTTTCCCGTTCTTCCTCGTTGCCTCTCCACCGTCCGATCCGGTCGCCGCTCTAGTTCGATCCTCCACCATTGGATCTCACCCATTCGCCACTGTTCGATCAAGAGCCAAGATCTAATTCTGGCCCCTCATCCGCAAAGGGGTGCCGGCCGTCCACGACTCGCCACGTGTCCAGAAGAAGATATCAACCGTTGGATCGCCAGGCGTTGGGTATTTTACACCTATACCCTCGCCTATTTTTGTATTTCTATTTAGTCCACAAACTTTCATTTGTAGTTTTAATATTTCTGTAATATTTACATTTAGACCCGTACTTTCATTATTTGCGTTTATGTCTAGTCCACGTCACCTCACGTGACCCGTGCACGTGGGGTGGTGGGCATTTTGCAAGGACCCCCTTGGGGTTTGTTTATTTCAGTTCAGTCTAGAAAATTTTCATTAAAGTTGTAATATTTTAGTAAAATTGCATGTTAGCCCCTGGAATGTTATAAAAGTGCAAAAATACCCCTGCTAGGTCACTTGCCTAGTGCGCGTGAGTTTAGCAATTTTGCTGCGAACCCCCTCTGGGTTTGGGTATTTGTATTCGGTCTTGAAACTTTGTTTATTAGTTAAATACTTTATGGAAAATTGCACTTAGGCCCTTGTGTTTCTGGATATTTACATCTATAACCATGCTAGTAGTGTATTTTCTATTTATTGTCTCTATTTAATTCTTGCATCTAAAAAATCTCAAAAATCACCAAAAAATAACCATAAGTTCTTGTTGCATTGTAGTTTCACCCCATATTTTTAGTTTGCATTTTTATTGCATTTTAATATTTATAAGAAAATAAAAAACAAGCATTTTTATTACTATTTGCATTAGAAAATACTAAAAAATTATAAAACACCTCAAAAAATTCACAAAAAAAATATATTTTGTGTATACTAGTATTTTTTAACTTCATTCAAAAAATCATTAAAAATTTCAAAAGAAAACCCATAAAAATTATGAAACCCCAAAAATCTTCACAAAAACATTAAAAATTCCAGAAAAATCCTAAAAATATAATCTTTGTCTCAATTCCTTATTTTATTATCTTTTATTGAAAATTGATTTGGAGAATTTTTGTTACTATTTAATATTTTATTTCTCCATTTTAGTTTCAGCTTTTTATCTTATTCCCTGTTTTCAGTATTTTTGTCTCTAAAAATACCAAAAAATTTTGGAAAATATAGAAAAATCACAAAAACATTAGAAAATTATAAAAAGGCCAAAAATATTTCATTTCCTGAATTTTACTATTTTACCTATTTTTATAAATATTTATTCTTCTCCTCTCTTATATTGTATATATAGTCTATTTAAAGAAAAAGGAAATATAAAAATAGAAATATAAAAAGAAAATATACAATCAGAAATTAAAAATACAAAAAATATAAAAATAAAAAAATTAAATAAAAAATTGTAAAATTAAAAACCCACCAAAAATAGCACTTGTGGACATTTGATCACTTTCACAACTTTGAGCACTATTGCCTTGTTATATCCCGCTTGCTCCATGAGTTCGACACTCTACACATACTTGCACCTATACACACTTATTGTAGAGTTATAATAAATTTTAACTCCACATTTACTTTCATTGCTTGATTTGATTGTCGTGGGTTAATAGTTGATTGGATTGGGATTTATCGAGGGTCGCCACAAAGACTTTGTCTCCGCCTTGTGTGAGGCATTTTAGACCCTCGTCATTCCCGCTTCATCACTGGGCTGTATGATCTACTTGATCAGATGCTGGTGATGAGGAGCGGGGGGCAGAATAAGGCCAGGTCACATGGTAGACGTGGGTGGCACCACGTGGCCCAATGAGAAAAATTCGAAATTAATTAAATAGTATAAAATCAAAATTAATTAGTAAATGAGCTCAAATTAAAAGTCTTCAACATAAAGGTTATAGATCTTGATGAGATCTATAACTTTCATGAGAAATCAAATTGAGATTACATTATATATAGGTATTGTAATTTTTGTAACTATTTTTAATGTATTAAAAATATTTGTTCAATTTTCTTATATTATTTTTTTGTATTTTTGATTTTTATGTGAAATTGATTATGTACAATATTAAATTATTTTTATTTGATTTTTAATAATAAAGAAATACATAAAATATAGGCATAATAATATATTTATTTATATACAATAATTAATGTTTATTAATTATAGAGGGTTAGTTGTTTAGTTAAGTTAGTTATTAATTAATATTAATGAATTGCTTAAGCCAGGAGGACAATAAATGTAAATAATGATGATAAATATGAGATTTATCAAACCACTAGATGATACATCGGCCATATCTTTCAATTTTGTAGTCAATCCCTCCCAAAAGGTCTTAAACAATATGGACTTCAAGTGATGAGACATGAATCTCCATATCACGTCATAGAATTGTGTCCATGCATAATGCAACGATTCCTATGGGTCTTGTCTAAAATTTGTGATATCTGACAAGGTAACGTTAACTCTACTCGAAGGGTAGCTACTAATTAGAAACAAGGACCATAATTCCACCCAAGTAGAGACTTCTTTTCCTATGTGATGATGCTATTTATGGACTTTCTCCTCTAATGACAAGGGAAAGAGTAAGATACTTCATACGTTATGCACGACATCTCTGTTGTGAACTAAGCCACACATGAAAGTTCGACACAAGAGGGTGGGGGTGGTGAATTGTGCAATATACAACTATCCCAATAATAATATCCAGTTAAAAGTATTCACAAAACACCAAGATAGAAGTAAAGAACTTCACACCACAAGTGCACAATGATTTTTACGTGTAAATCCAAGATGGTGAAAACCATGACTCAGATATATGTACTAATATTTCCCCTTTGCTCTCTTCGCGAAGCTTGCTTCCACTATCCCATGGCTACTTTAAACCAATGGTAGCACAACCTCTTGTATAACATGTACCCTTCTTTGGACAACTCCCAAAAGAAGATTTTATCTCTTTGTTAGAGAAAGGGATCCACAACTCGGATACCTATGTACAATAAATTGAACAAAAAAATAGCTTATCAATAAACATGAATTTACAAGCTTACATACTTTCAACGCATAATCTACTCGAGAGTAATGATGATTGCAATCGAGCACAGATATATCTAGATAGATTTGGATTAAGACAACTCTAGAGTGCAGAAACGTTGAAAGTTCTTCGAATATCGCACAAAAACAATACTCCTTTTTTTAGAGTAGAGGACGTTTCTCTTTCTTGTATATCTCAGACATTAAGCCATATGCTCATATTTATATATATGGGATTGAACCTCAGATAGTCGTTGATGAGAAAAAAAATGGAAATTTCAACAGTCTTATTTTCAAAAAACAAAAAATGATCGATCACATTAACATAGTAGTCTATTAGTTTGTCGTTGTTGAGAAGTATTATAAAAAGCGATCGATCCTGATCGAAGTATGGTCGATCAATAGTGATCGATCATGATCAAAGTATGGTCGATCAGTAGTGATCGATCATGAGAAAAATATGATCGATCATGTCAGAAAATTAATAAACAAAATTTGATTGATCAAGATCACAAAGTGGTCGTTCAAGGATGATCAATCAACGAGTCAAGATGATCAACCATATTAACAAAAATCGATTTTAATATATTGGTGATTCTGGCCTATTTTTTGCTTTCTGATCAAGAATATAGAACTAAAGACCTTTTTAGCAAAAATAGAAAGTATGTGAATTGTTCGACTTAACAAAACTTGCAAAACTGCCCCTAAGTCTTCTTTTCTTGTTCATGACCTCCAAAGTTTTCACATCTTTTCTAAAAGTGCATTTGAGCTTCTGGAATCAAGTCTTGAGATTCTAAGATTTGGAAGCTTTGAGCAGTAACTTTAGAAAACATGTTTTAAGCTTTCTCTAAACTTTTCATCAACAATCTTTTACTTGTAATGTTAGTTAACCTAAAAATAAATATAAAAAAGTCATTAGTAAAATTTGAGTCACTAGTAAACTCTCCTTTTTTATTAATGATAAAATTTATATTTATTTTTCAATACTTTCATCTATGTTTATTTTTATTTGGTTTATTCTTTATATTAATTCAATAATTATCTCCCCCTTAAAATTTTCTTTTAGCCTTTGTTCTTATCTTTAGTAAGTAAACTTCTCCCTCTTTTTGTCATTATCAAAAAGACTTTTTCCCCCTTATTTAAAGAGTCTTTTAGCTAATACCAAATGATTTTAAGAAAGATGATTTAACTTCCCTTTTTTTGTCAAAAACTTTACTTTAAAGAAATTTCTAAGACATGTCATTAGGTTGGCATAAACCAAAATATCTTCCTAGATAGACAAATCTATTAAATTTTAAGGGTTTGGTAAATATATTTGCAAGTTGTTCTTCTTTGTTTATAAATTATAGGAAAATATCTCCTTTTAAAATACAATCTATGTGAAATGGCAGTGTGTTTTAGTTCTTGATTGTAATACATGATTTTTAGAAAGGTAAATAACACTTATATTATCGCACATAATGTTAACTTTTAAAACCTTAATACAAAGCCATTTAAGATTTGTTTCAAAGATAGCACTTGCGAGTTTGCAAGAGAGGCGGATATGTATTCAACTTTAGATGTTGGTAATGTTACATAGTTTTGTTTCTCAAAGAACCAAGAGACCATTGCATTTCAAAGGAAATGATACATTCCACTAGTACTCTTCCCATCAGTTCTACTTCTAGCATAGTCAACATCACTATAAGATTTTAATTCAAGGTTTGATGATCTGGGGTAATACAATCCATAACTATAAGTATCTTTTAAGTATTTTAAAATCTTTTTAACAACCTTTAAGTGACTCTTTTTAGAACCTAACAATAGACATTAACTTAAAAGGATGTCCTCTCTACTAACAGTAAGATATAACAATGAATCAATCAAACCTTTGCATTGAGTCGCATCATATCCTTGCCCTTTTCATCTGCAACAACAGTTTAGATCCCTTTGGCGTGATCTTTCCTTTTGTACTTTCTATTCTGAATCTTTTGAGAAAATCCTGAGTGTACTTTGTTTGACTTATGAGGATACCTTGTGGAAGTTGGTGAATTTGCAAGCGTAGAAAGAAGGCGAGTGCTCCCATGAGACTCATTTTAAACTCCTTCTAGATCAATTTAGCAAAATCTATACAAAAACTTTCCTTGGTCCTTTCAAAAATAATATCATCAACATATATTTGAACTATTAAGAGACCATTTGAATTTTTAGTAATCAAAGTTGAGTCTACTTTTTCAATTTCAAAGTTAGTAGATAAGAAAATGATTTTAATCTATTATACCATGATCTAGGTTCTTGTTATAGTCTATATAAAGCCCTGTTCAATCTATAAATAAATTTATGTTAATCTTTATCAACAAATTCATGTGGTTGTTTAAAAGAATTTCCTCTTTTAGATAACCATTAAGAAAGTTATTTTTTACATCAATTTGTTAAAGGTTTTATGTCTAGGTGTGAAACATAAGCAAGTAATATCCTAATTGATTCTAGTTTGGTTACATATGCATAGGTTTCATCAAAGTCTAAACTTTTCTATTGGTTGCATCCTTGTCCAACAAATCCGACTTTGTTTCTAATCACTTTACCTTCCTCATTGATTTATTTCTATAAACTCATTTACTTCTAATTATTGAGGTGTTTTGTGTTTTTGGTACAAGTTTCCAAACTTCATTTGTTATGAATGGGTTAAATTCTTCTTACATTGTAAATAATTAGGATTCATATTTTAGTACATCTTCTACATTATTAGGTTATATTGTTGGACTTGTAAACCATTGGTGACCCATTAATACAATAAAAAGTTAGCATTTGATCATGTCCATCTGAAATGAAATGAATAAATAAATATGAATACACTTGCTATTAAGTTCCCTTTGTACAATTAGAGTTGTGCACCATGATCATATTGAATACCACGCAACTGGAAGGATACAACTGACTTCAAACATGTGATATTCGTTAAAGATCTCCAGTCGGAGAAAAAGATGGCAATCTTTCTCTGTAGACTGATTTACAACTAACTTCTTGATGCGTGTCTTCTGTATAAGAATAGAGATTCGAAAGTGTTGGAATAATCAAGTCAAAGAGTTGACTTGATGAGGTCGAGATAAATTAATACCTAAATCGTAACTGTCATGATCAGGTACTCATCCTTTGACCTAGGACAAATATGCATTTATATGCCTGAGTATGCACATTTGACAGACTAATAGGTTGGTGACCTAACCAAGGTCCATATACCGATGTGTTTGTGTGCATATTAAGACATATGAGATGTATGATCTCTCAAAGGAATCATACAGGTTCATAATTGATGAACCAAAAGAGAGAGCTCACTCATGAGATAATTTGGATCAAATGAATTCTATGCATGGTCATCTTGTTTATGAAATAAGACATGAATTCTAGATATTAATATATGCTTTTGGAAAGTATATGATTAATATTTTTGCCCAAATATCAAATGAGAAATCTATTTATTTATTCTGAAGAAGACAATTAAACTAGGGTTTGAACTTCGGATATATCAAAGTTTTTCCTGTGTGAAGGATGAATGAGTATTGAGAATACTCATGGTTAACTCTATCATAATATATCATTTACTATGAGACTTCCATTCCGAGGGAGTGATGAAACATGATGGATTTCAGTGGCTCTATTTAGCTTAATGATTTTAGAACTAATAGGACTAAATCTCGATTCGTTTGAATCCAATTTCCAATTCCAATTTCAACATCCAAGTATTGGGAATAGAAATGGTCATGGAAATGGAAATATATAAGCTTCTTGAGATCATTTCTAATCTCCAAATGGTATGGACTTTGATTAGAAATGAACAAGGAATTTGGGTTCAGCTCACCGGTTCTTTCTTGAGCTCACATAGAGTTGCTTGCATTCCATTGAGCTCATTTAGAGTATAAAGTATTCCACTCGAGCTCAATTGATATGAGTGTATCGATTTCAAGCTAAAATTGGTACAAATCCTGAAATTGATTGATATCCATATTTCAAGTCACTATAGGTAGATAATATGATCTTCCCGACATTATCTCCAAGTATATCCATTTGTATCTCATGAGTCCTAATCGGATTAGGACTTATACTTAAAGATGTCAATGTTGTAATAATTGTTACTACTACATTTTTCATAAGGGTATTTTATGGTTGATTCATAAAATATATTTTATTAATTAATGTGAATGATGATTCATAATAATTAACATTTATATGAATACGATTCATGTATATAATATATATGTAAATATGATTTGCATAATATTTCCAAAGCATGAAATTATGAGTGAATTTGATTCACAATAATTTCACAAATATAATTTGGACTTACATAATTTTGTGCTTGTGAATATAATTCATAAGTTATAGTGATTATTTCTATAATTTTTCCAATACCGATAATGTAATTATCATGATAATTGATTCATAAATAAAAGGCAACAACCATGACTGTATTTAGTCAAGATGGGTGTGTACAATGGTTGTGCACATGGTGCCATTATATTGAGTCCTATTGAGAATAAGGATCTTAATATTGTTGCATTATTTATTGACTAATAAATTAATAAATTAATAATAATCTCATTCCATATATGGAATTTGTTGGGAGTGTGTATTGACACATGACACCACTACAAAGAGTCCTTGAATTGAACTCTTTGTTCATTTATTGCTTGATTTATTACTAAATTGATTGGAGATAAATAAAAAGACAATTGTATTATTGAACAAGGACTTGATATTGACACCGTGATCAACAATCCAAGGACCATCATTGCACACACCTACTTGAAGAGAAGACTCTTTAATAGGCATGTACAATGTGTATAAAAGGAGAGTAAGTATTTTTTTTTATTCACTTGAGTTTTGGAGAGTCTAATCCCTTAAAAGCTCTATGCCTTAGAGAAAGAAAGTAGTCTTGAATATATATATATATATATATATAGCTCATACACGCCTCTTCTTGAAGCTCTGTTCGTGAAGACGACGTCCAAGTTCATGGGAAGCAATGTTATTCATCTCCACACCCATGAGAGAGACATTATAGATCATACTTGATTCAGGAGGTCTCTTGCTTTAGAGACCCATGCTTTAAGAGGCAACCCTGGTCCCATCTTCATATTTATTAGAATATTAGAAACCTTGTTAAGAAAATAGTTTCTCTAATTTAATGATTTCACAAAGTACAAATCATTGTGCTGAATTTCTTATTCAAACGATGAACATACAATACTTTATGCAAATAGTTTGCTAATTTGTTATGTTTCCGTGATGCGAAGTTTATAAATAGTTTATTGAATACATGATTTTCTGATACGCTAAAAGTGTGTTTTTATGCATCATTGTATGCACACATGAAAACTAAGATATTCTAATAAATATTTATTCAACTACAAACCAACAGATATTAAAATATGCATATTTCAAGTAGAGGATCGATCCACAGGGACTCATACATTTTTACGCGAACTTTTATTCTATTTACAAGGGTATTTTGACATTATTGATCCAAATTAAATCTTGTTTTCCTTTTTTATTTTGGACACCTTAAAATGTATGGAAACCTCTATCATTAGGTTGGAGACATCATAAGGATCACACAAGAATTTGTTGGGATTTTTTCGGATTTTCTACTATTTTTGGTGATTTTTGAATTGCTAGGTGCATTTTTGTAATTTTCTAAGAAATCTAAGGGCATGAATGTAAATAAAATTGAAACTGATGGTGTAATTGCAATTACTAGGAAATATTTGGATAGAAGTGAAATTAACCAAAGAAAAATACTTAATAGGAAAAGTACAGAAAAAGAAACAAACTTTGAGAAAATTACAAATAAGTTTCTGAAGGACTAGAATGTAGCCAAAAGAAAATTGAATTAAAAATATTGCAAATGCCATTGAATATAAAAAATGAAAAATGAAAAAATGCATAGTTTAAATAAAACTTTAACAAAATTACATTTGATTCTAAAATTTATAAAAAAAAATTGAACAAAAAAGAAATTACGAAGGGATCCATGGCACCCCTTCCTCTTCCTGGACCGTGGTGTGCATTGGCGATGGAGGCGAGGTATGGGTGGTGTTGATGAGGCAGGGGAAGCATGCGACATAGGGCGAGCTATACGATGGCAGTGGCGGTGACGTGGAGTTATGGAGGAGCTGCAGTGGGGGTGGGGGATGAGTTCTTCTCCCTCTGGTGTCGTCCTCTTATGGTTTCCTCCTCCTCCCTCTTATAGAGGTCGAGGGAGAGGAGGCAGACCATAACGTAGTTGGAGTTGGGCTGGAGGCCAACCGCCGTGACGATTGGAGGAGATGAAGGAAGGGGAGGGGTGTCGGCTGGAGGTTAAGAAGGGGGGGATGATGTCATCATGACATCAACACCTCTCTTTTTTATTTTTATTTTTTTGAAATGCTGACGTCACTATTTTATCTTGTAGTGATTTTTTTTATTTATTTTTTGTAATTGAAGTGGGGAGGATTGGGTACTCCTTCGACCTCTCTTAAAATAGTCCTAAAAAATAAAAATAAAAATGTTAGAAACTCAATATGGGCATGGAGCCCATATTTATTGACAGAATATAATTAATATCAAACTTTTTTGTTTCTTTTTCTTTAATTTGTTTATGTGAGAAATGTTATGCAATTTTTAAATGATTTTGAATGCAATATGCATGAAATTCATGAAATGAAAATTATGAAATAAATCAAGAAAAATGCAAGTAATTACACATGATTTTTGCTCAATAAAAGGTATAAAAACATGATAAATCACCGATTCATCATACCCCCATACTTAACTTTTGCTAGTCCTGAGTAAAACAATGATGTGCAAAGAGAAACAGAAAATAATTAAAGAGATCACTAAGAGGGTTTGCAGCAGACACACCCATAAAGTCTTGAGATTTTAAGCCAAGTTGGAACAAATAACAAACAAAAATTAAGTTGACCTTTGGATTAATAATGCGTTCGGACTCCTTTTAGATTCGAGTACTCAATTCGATAACCCTCATGTTCAAGCAACTTTAACCGGTTCCATACTTAGATCAAGTCAGATCATACCGATCAACATATATTCTCTTTAACCTTGACTTGCTTTGAACTGTGTGTGAAAGTTATAGCTCTTCCCACCTTGCGAGACAAGTATACCCTACAAACCTTAAGCAAGGTGCCGTGAGACATAAAATCTAAAGCCTCTGTTCTCTCTAAGTCTAGGCTTATTGTCATTTTACCTGAATCTGTCAGCAAAAGAATATGGGTGCAAATTGTAAAGACTTGGATTTTCAGGGACAGCTTTGGCCCGTTGCTCTCAATTTTTTCCTTTTGTAGAGCATCTGGGCCTATTTGGCCTCTTTTAAATTAGTTGCAACATTGTCTTGCTACTTGGCTTATTTGGTAGAACTAGGTTATTTGAGTAGATTTTTCTTTAGTGGATCTTTGCTTTGCATTTGCATTTTTAGAACATGCATCCCTTATCGTGCCTTATTTTTTATATGATTTTCCGGTATTAGGTATCAAGAGTGCACATATATAAAATGTGACTTTCATATACATGTACTGGGCAAGTTTGCTGACAGACCCAACTTATAGAAAATAGGTGGTTCCTGAACTTAGATCATTGAATTTTGCTTACATGAGATTAAGAGTCACTCTCTTACCTTGCTAGAGACTAAAACATTCCCTTGTACATGCAAACTAAGTTGAACTAAGGTGTAATGTGTAATTTGTTCAATAGTCAATAAAGAGTAAAAGAGTGTTATAGTTGTGAGGGTGTTCTATTTAGACACATAATTTGGTCACTGCATAAAATTAGCAGAACTCAAGGAATTAAGTCTAAAATAGACCCGAAGAACATGGATACTCAAGCCTAAATAAGTCCTCTAAAATTGAGTGGATTAAGGTCTTTTTGGTCTAAGTCTGAAACTTATGAAAATTATGAAAATAATTTTTGGATTTTTGAAAAAAAAATGTTGATTTTTTTGAAACAATTTTTTTGGGATTTTTTCAAAGTTTTGTTAGATTTTGGGTATATGAAAATGTTTTCGATACTTTTATAAAACACGAAAAAAATACAAATGTTAGAAAATTTTGAATTTTTTATTTTTTTGAAAAATTAATATTTTTTTAAATCGAATGCATGAAATGCAATGAAAAAATGTGATAATATAGAGATGAAATGCATGAAATACGCTGCACCCCCACCCACATGCTTAGATTGAATTATGTCTCTATGGTGATAATAAAGTGGAAAAAATAGGAGAACATGATTGAAGAGAGTGTAGCTGTAAATTCTAAAATGTGTTTTTTCATTATTTTTCAATTTATTTTGTCCCTTTTTTAGGGTTTCCTCGTATTATGTTGGACTATAATTATGATAATTCAAGTTAAACATGCAAGCCGGAAAAAATACCACGAAAATAAATGTGGGGTTTGTCCCACGATGTACTAATTTTAACGCCCCCAGCCGGGCTCTAGGGTTAGGAATACCGCGTGTCTTGAGTACGTGCGGCATCCGTTTTTAGAAAACCGTTATGATGTACAGATCTTGTCATAAGGGATTTAAAGATGGAGATGCAAATTGTGTGAAGCTCAGGGTTGATGGGTGATACCAGTAGGTTGATACACAGAATGAATGATGGTATCAGGATGATGAAATAGAAAGCTGATCCAAGTGATGATTGGAATGAGTGGGACGGAATTATCTCTAAAAGTGATTTTACATATGGGTAGGTGGATGGGAGATGTGAGCGGATGTGACCAGAGATGGTTTGTGATCAACCAAGATTTGGTTCAATGTTCAATACATAAGGCCGGCCATTGATAAAATCATCCTCCTCAGATATATTCCATAAATCCAATCTAATCTCACCTGCAAAATTATCATGATCATCCCAAAAATCAAAGATTAGTTCATGCATCTTTAAATCCATGGGTGGGTGGGTGGGTTCATGTTCAACAAGATTCAATAATCTCTCATGTTCATGATCAAGATGTGTATCCTCAATATCAACTGATCCCAAGAATGGAGTCAATATGGTAGGGGATTGGAGTGGGAAATTATGTTTTCATCCCTGAGAGAGTCATCAGGGAGGACTTCCCGACATCTACTCGGGGGTGAGAGGCAATACGGGTTGTGGTAACTCAATCTCAGTTTTCTCTCTTGCTCAAAATTATTGTCATGCTCATATTCAAATTCAATTTCATTACCATATTCATCTTTACGTCCATCATCATTCTCATATTCTTCCTCATATTCAAAATTATAGTCATATTCATTTTCAACCTCATCATCATATTTAATTATATCGTCATTCTTGTATTCATCATCATTTTCATCTTCAGTTTCATTATCAAAATCATCCTCATAGCCATATTTAATATCTTCTTTCGGATAAGAACATGAGCTAGATATTAGAAAATTGATGCTTAATTTAGACAATTCAATCACAGTAGGACCCAATAAAGATGAGGAAGGCATTGTGGTTTCACAAAATCGTAAGATATTGAATCTTTATGAGTTGATTCCTTTATTCCATCTTCCATTTCAGCTTCTATATTAACTTCGTGATCAACAATTATTTCATGATACTCATCAGCAGAACTTCCATTGTCAAAATCATTTTTCTCCTTTGTTCGATGGGAATTTCAATTAAAATTGGATCCGAATAATGTGACAAAGGGATCACCTTAGCGGCATAAAAATCATTTGGCTTTGAATCATGTTGAGCCAGAGGTTGGAAGAATTGATATCCACAATTATTCCTAAAAATGTTCATTAAGATCCTCATTTTTATGTGGTTCTCGAAAACGTTGTGTTTGTTCTATCTCTTAGATTTTTCATCCAAAATCTCCTCATTTTGTCCTCGAATGGTTTCCTCATACTCAGGTTGATATGTGATTGTGTTTTCCAGTTCATCCCAATCTGAGTCAAGTTCAAGAATTCCCTGATCAGAAATCTGATGATTTTCAATCATTCTATCTGAAATCATGAGTGAGTTAGCAAATAAGTGTTCACGGATTTCAATGAGTTGACATACATTCTCCTTATATTGTCTTTCCATATTCATCTCAAAGTTTTTCATTGAATTCGAAAGGGCATTAAAGTCCTCAAAGATTATCTCGTCAACCTGGTTGGTAAGAGGTTAAGGCGGAGAAGGGATGTAACAAGTTAATGATGTAGACCTATATCAAGATTCGGATTGGTCATACATCCCTATGTTCTACGATTCAGCACTTGGATAGGAGAATGGTTGGAATTGTGGAGGGTCTTGAATTTATCGATACTTGAATGGATCAGGTTGACTTCCCAAAGTGGGATTGGGTGATATCCTAGAATTTGACTGTGAACCGATGTAGTTCAAGTAAGAATCTTCCTCATAAGATGATCGACACTGTGAAGGGTAGTCTACATATTGTGGTACATAATTGGTATTTGACATACCCTTCACGTAGACATAGATTTGTTCACTAGGATTCATTTTTGGAGAGGAAAAACAATGCAAATACAAAGCAAGATCGGTTTACCAATGCACACGGGTTGCCACATAAGAGGTTATCTTTTCAAAAATTTTAATTTATTGTTCACAAAAATTCAAGCACAAAAAAAGATTGACCTAAAATCTAGTTGTAGGTTTGAGGACTGTCCCGAATTCCTACACTTAGTTGCATCCACTTTCAGCAAGTATGAGTGCAAGTATATAGATCGTATAACGACTATCTGTATTTCTTAAGGATGGTGTCAAATGCGGTGTCCTTTAATCGTCCACAATGCTAAGGTTTCCTTACTGAAAAGTGGCTAAACAATTTAAATTCAGTAGTCAAGGAACCTATGTAGGATTTTTGGTTTTGAACTAAGGTTAGTTGTTTATGCACGGGAAATTTTCTACAATGTGCAATACTTCAAGCACTTTAGATCCCTTTCGTCCGAGAGACGTGGTGACTTTCTGGACTTATATGAATTTATGCATTTAAGGAAGTTGATTTTATGATTGTTGATGACCGTTTTGACCACTCGGGTATAAGGTACTAAATGGTCGTTGCGACCCAAGCAATCAGACTCGATCAATCAAGAAAAAGAGACCACCAATAAAAGATAAAATCAACTCAAAACACGATAGCGGTCTTGCTATTATTTTAACCTGGTATAGCGACCAGGGTCAAACTCAGGGAGCACGTAATGGCCTCGCGGCCTACGAAGTAGTCAAACAGAAAATAAAAGAAAAGAAACAGGTATTTTTGGTGGATTTTAATTCTTTTTATTTTTTTGGATTTTTAGTTAATTAAGGAAATAAAGAAAACAAGAAAGCAAGGCAATTCAACAAATTATTTAATGCATAAAAAATCAAGCAAAAATTCAAATAAAAATGTTTTTATGTGTTTTATAATTTTTACTATTTTTAGTGAATTTTTGGGATTTTTTTGATTTTTATTTATTTTCTAAAAATTAAACAGTGCAAAAAGATAAAAACAATGTCCAGCCAAGCTTAAGGGGTTTAGATAAAATATCTAAAAACCCCAAAAAGCCTAGAGGTAATTTTCCTGTATAGTAAACACTACAAAGAAAATTTAGCCATTGGATTTATGATTTTTGGGTTTTTTAAATTATTTACTAGAATTTTTATAAGTTTTTAGGTGTTTTTCAACTTTTTATGAGTTTTATACAATGAAAAACAGCCAAAATTGGCTAGAAAATAAAGCAAGCCAAAACAAACAGTAGTTAATTTTTTTGTAATTTTTAGATAGGTTTTAATATTTTTTTGCGATTTTTAAAGTTAAACAGTAACGAAAATGGAGGTTTTTGAATTTTTAAAAATATCAACTCAAAACAAAATTGTCTCCAAAAATTCCAGAAACTTTTACACTATGGCAGAAGCCATGTGTCCAATTTTCATAGGATTCAGATTTAATTTGCTATTTTATTCAAAAATAACAAGTAGGTACTATGCACAAGGACCTGAGTGCAAATACCAAGAGATCTGGGGGGTCCAGTGCAAAATACCCAAGAAAACACGCGCGTGGCACGTGCCTGAGGCACTCAGGGACCCAAATGTAATAAAAACAAGTTCTAGGGGCTATTTGGTAACATGTATCAAAAGTCCGAGGGCTTGTTTATAAAATACCAATAAAAAGCGCACATGCACAATTAATTCACGCACAGGGGTATAAAAGCAATTATCCAAAAGTTTTCATTCATTTCAGAATAAACCAGAACTATAGGGCTAATAATGCAAAATACCCAACAAAGCACGTGTCGATGCACGTGCTACACCATACACAGGGGTATATAAGCAAATAAAATAAAGCGCAGGGTCCTCAGTGCAATTGTACCAAAAATAAAACAACTATCTAACTTATTTACATGACTAAATGCTAAATAAAATAAAAGACAGGGCCTAAGGGTAAATTACCCTTTATTAATGAAGCCGTTGGATGGGTGCCACGTGGTGAATCAGACGGTGAGGGACGACTGGCGCTCCATCACTGGCCTCCTCGCACGGATCTGACGGTCCCGGCGCTGCCACGTAGAAGATCAAACGGCGGACGGAGGCGGTGGCTACATCACGCTGGATCGACGGTGGAGATCGACCCTCAAAAGATCTGGCGGTCGATGCTACTCCTCGAATGGACGAACGAGATCAAATCTGGAGCTCGGGGTCGATCAGACGGCGGAGAGAGATGGAGGACGAACTGGCCTCCGGTGAACTTCGCCGAGGTCGTGACGGCGCTGGCCTCCTCCTGGGACCCTCTGACGATCGGAATGGGAAGCTGCGGGCCCTCCGCGTCTGCTGGAGGTCTCCGATGACCCAACCGAGCTCTGGGGAGCTCCGGCAAGGTCGGCGGAGGCGGAGCTGCTGGACCTGATGGTCCAAGCCCTCAGATGGGTTTGGATGAACCTGCAAAATGCACCAACAAGCTCGCGGGTCGAGGGAAAACTGCCTCGACCCCGTTAGGCGAGGTGAAAGTGGTCTGGGAGTCGGTGCGGGCGAGCTCCGGCGAGGGTGTGGACGGAGGAGCTCGAGCCCCAGCTCCTGTGCGAGCTGGGTTGAATGGAAGTGCGGAGAATGTGCGCGGGAGGAAGGCGGAGGCGATGGTAGATTCTGATGGTCGAATGGGAGGCGGACGTGATCAAAATCGACGGTGGTCGGCGACGGGGCGAATTGGGGGTAATCGGAAATTAACAAAAAAAGAAAGGGAAATGGGTCTACCTGGGTGAAGGAATCGACTGGGAAGGAGCTTGTGCAGCTCTTGGTCCTTGCCTCGAGGAGTGTCGACCTCCGAGGCTCGAGCTCCTGCTCTGGGCGGAGCACGGCGGAGCACACCGCCGGATCAGTGGTTCCCTACCCCTCTCCTCGCTGCGACAGCACCTGGAGCAAGCTGTCACTCTCACTCGAGCACTGGAGGTCACTGGTGGTGGAGCAAATGAGCCAAAGATGGAAGAAAAGGGTGGCGGAGCTCGAGCTTTATACGGTGGAAGGTCCGGGAAGATGTGAGCGGGTAGGGCAATGGAATGCGCGGATCCCGAGCGGGGGCTCCGGCGAGGGTGTCGGATGTGCTGGGATCGACACGGACCCGGGGTTTAGGAGAATGGTGATCGGGTTTAGGCTCAATAATCGGGAGAAATCGGGTCACCCGCCTAAAACCCGTGAAAGGAGGTCCTGGGGGGGGAGTTGACCGGGCGGTCAACAACCCCCTGGACCAATGGGAAGAGGCCATTTAGAAAAGATTTGTAAAATCATTAATAAATAGTAAATGGCTGATTTATTAAAAAGTCAAAACATGAAATATTTTTGTTTTAATTTTTTCTATTTTTTAGTGATTTTTAATTAATTTTTCAAAATAAAAATAGGGTATTTACAATATAGTACTATACATAGGTATATATACAATATAGGGTTTTTAATTTTGATTTTTAATTTGTTATTTTTATACAATTTTATTCCCATTTTATATTTTATTTATTTATATCATAAAATAAGGAATAAAAATATATTTTTATTTTTTTTGTTATTTATATACATAGGTGAAATAAATACATATGTACATTTATATACATGGTATATTTACAATAGTATTTTTTATTTTTTATTTTGTTCTTTTATTTTGTTTTTGTTTTAATTTATTTTATTTATTTACTCCATAAGACATAGAATATGTACAAGATCTTTGGAAATTAATTTTATTTATTTATAAGGCTAAATAAATATAAGATGAATGGACTATATACATGGTGTCTATGAGTGATGTTTTTGGTTTCTTTTTTAATTTTTCTATTTTTATCTTGATTTTATATTTATAAATATATACAAATATTTACAAACCCTTTTTAGTCTATTTTTGGGAGGAAAATATTTTTATTTTATTTATATATATATACACACATGAGCCCCTATCTCCCTCTACTTTGGCTTTTATGCGGTCAGGCCCATGCTGAGCCCTCCCTTGGGTTAGGTTGCTCAATATTTATTCTAAATATTTCCCTCTTTTTCTTTTTAATCTTTATTCTTTTATTTTTGCACAAAAAAATGCTAATTATTACTTTTTATACAATGCATGCTTTTGGTAATTATTTATATTTACAACTATATACATGCATTTGCAAAGGATTTTGTAGCTAAAATATAAGAATAAAGAGTGATGAATGAGTATTCATCACCCCCCCTATACTTAACTTTGCTAGTCCCTTAGCAAACACTTATTTGAAAAAGGAGTGAAAAATAAAGAAAGAAAAAGAAAAAGAGAATGTACATGGATCAAGGTTGATTATTAAACTTGCCTTCATTAAATTAAGGTATGGAGCTCGATCAGATCTTTGGATTATTAATGTGTCGGAACCTTATTTGGACTTAAGTTTAAAACTTCAATAGCCTCCAAGTTCCACTAATCTATAACCAAGACTCCTCAATGCTAAGTCATCAATCACAAACCCTGAAGACCATGAATCTTTCCTTGTCCTGTGAATGTGAGGTCTAAGCTCTCCACCTCAGAAATGGCAACTTGACAACCCTCCCCAACAAGGTAACTCTATGACCTCAATCTGGCCACTCTTCCCTCGAGGAGCGGGGTATTCCCTTCTAAGTTCAAGTTCAACCGGCTCAAGAAGAGGAGGAAGAAGAGAATGGGTCAAGGCCAGTGTAGCCATGTACCCTTGGGAGCTTGAGCAGTGTAGCCAAGTCTCCCTGCTGCAAGCTACATAAGGTGGATCATGAACTCAAGCTTTGCTTATTGCACTCTATATACATACTCCGGTGGGATTATTATTTTCTATCAGACCCACCACTTTTTTGGAGTTATTTTCTTTTTGCATTTTTTTTCAAGTGCATCTATACAACATATACATGTGCAGCATATATACAAGGAGTTTTTCCTCTTGAGCCAGTAGACTATCCCTCTTTTGAAGCTTTATTGCAACCCACAACTCCCGTCGTTAGACCTCATGGCAACCAGACCAAGTTGAGACGCACTTCCTTCACTAAAAGAAGAAGAGAGGTTCCGCCTAGAAGTACTACCCTCATATGCTACCCCAAGTCAAGGAAGACTGCCTCCTCACCACCTCATCCGTAGAGAGCTCGGTGCAAGGTGCTGATGTCCAAGTAAAGCCATTGTCTATATGAGTCATGTGTTGTTGTTAAGTGCTCTACTTAGGCTCATTGAGATGACATGTGATCATAGCCTAGTGGACTCAAAGAATTAAGTCACCATGGACCTGAAAAGCCTTAAACCTAAGCCCTATAAGGTTCCTCTCAGAAGTTAGGTGGATTAAGATCTTAATCAAGCTCCATTTCTCAATTTGATTCCAGGCTAGTTTAAATGTCAACTATCATCCAGAAAAACTATATACATATGTACAAAAGATGCTATTTACACAAATTTTTACAAACATGCAAAATTTTTGAAAAATGCTTTGAAATCATGAATGGATGATGCATGAAGTGCAAGTTTTGCAAAAAGTATTTACACACATTTACACAAGATTTTTGCAAACTTTTGATTTTCAAAACATTTTGGAAAAATTTTGTACTATATACATAATTTTGATAAGAAAATATTTACACAAACTTTACACAAAAGATTTTTGAAATCATTTTTAAAAAATAATTTGTACACTAGCTATTTATGTGCAAATAAAAGAATGTTTATGTACATGAAAAATTTTTAATTTTTGTGATTTTTAGGGGTTTTTAGCCATTTTATTTATTTACACACTCACACAAAGTACGAGTTATGGCTAACGTATATATGAAATATATACACACCCCCCTATACTTAGCTCGAACGATGTCCTCAGAGTCAAGAGCGATGAAGAAGACATAACTCGTGCTAGGTATAGGGAAGTGAAAAGGAAGGCTATATACAAAGACGAATGAATATCAAGAGACTCTTGTCTTTTCCCCCTATACTTAGGATCAAGTAATCCTAAGTATAGCAGGCTGTATACGAAGGGAAAACCGAGCGGAGAATGTACAGGGTCTACCCCCCCTATATTTAGGGTAAAATATCCCTAAGTATAGGCAGCAAAATCAGGGGTAGACAGAAACAAAAGAAATACCCAAAGGTCTCACATCCCCCCTATACTTAGGGTAAAGTGCTCCCTAAGTATAGCATAATCAAAAGATGAAGAAAGGGATGTGGGACTAAAGAATGTAGTGATATAGACATCTGGATCTATACAAGGCGGAAGATCAGTGAAACTCAGGCGTGAGATGCATTAGATGTGAGTCAAAGACCACATCTCACGCAAAATGAATAGGGGCAAGATCAACGACCCGCGGCTCATGATCTAGAAATGGCTTGAGCCGCTGGCCGTTCACTCAAAAGGTACTCTCAGAAGACAACTCGGATATATCAATGCTACCGTTGTCGTGTACCTTTCTCACCAAGTAGGGTCCCTTCAACTTGCTCTGTAGCTTCCCTGGAAATAAACGAAGCCTCGCATCAAACAGCCATACTCTCTGACCAGGCTCAAAATGCTTGTGGCTGATATGAGAATCATGCCACTCCTTCACTCTCTCCTTATATTGTAGGCTGTTTGAGAAGGCGGTATCTCTAAGCTCCTCCAGGGCTGCTAACTCTGCCCTCCTCTGGTCTCCTACACCATCTGGATCCATAAGTATATCGGTAACTGCCCATAGTGACCTGTGCCTCAGCTCAACAGGTAAATGGCACGGCTTGCCATATACGAGGCGAAAGGGAGATGTGCCCAATGGTATCTTGAAAGATGTCCTATATGCCCACAAGATCGAGTCCAAAAGCTGTGACCAATCCTTTCGGTCTGGGCGGACGACTTTCTGCAATATAGTCTTGATCTCCCTGTTCGACACCTCGGCTAGACCATTCGTCTGTGGATGGTAAGGTGTAGCAACACGATGGTCTATACCGAACTCGCTAGCAAGGGCCTTCACCTGGTCGTTGATGAAATGAGACCCCCCATCTGAAATCAAAACTCGAGGGACCCCGAACCGCGTGATGATGTGCTTCCTCAAAAAACTGCAAACTGTCCTCGCATCAGCGGCTCGGGCGGGGATAGCCTCAACCCAACGACTAACATAGTCAACGGCCAACAGAATGTACTCAAATCCCTGACTCTTAAGGAATGGACCCATGAAATCGATGCCCCATGCGTTAAAAACCTCACAGAAGTGAATGGGTTGCATCGGCATCATATCACGCTGTCCACAAGTGCCCATCCTCTGGCAGTCAGTACACCTCTTTACGAACTCATTAGAGTCCTTGAAGATGTTAGGCCACCACAAGCCGGATTGGAGCACTTTCTGTGCCGTTCTCCTCCCAGAATGATGTCCTCCTGCCTCAAGCTTGTGGCAGTAAGTGAGGACGCTATGGTGCTCCTCCTGAGGAATGCACCAACGCCAGACGCTATCCCCTCCTTCGTGGTAAAGGATGGGATCCTCCCAATGGTAGGACTTGGCCTTCGCGAGGAAGGTCTCAAGCCTCTGCCTGGGCCAATCTTGTGGGACTTTCCCAGCAACGAGAAAGTTCACGATATCGGCATACCACGGGAGTGAGGCGATAGCAAGGATCACCTCATCTGGGAAGGTCTCACAAATGGGATCAATCTGCTCAGACTCCTCAGGCTGCTCTAAACGGGAGAGATGATCCGCCACCACATTCTTGACTCCAGGCTTATCCTTGATCTCAATGTCGAACTCCTGGAGTAGAAGGATCCATCTAGTTAGTCTGGCCTTAGCATCCTTTTTTGCCATGAGGTATCGGATGGCGGTGTGATCAGTGTACAAGGTCACTCTAGATCCAATGATGTAAGATCTGAACTTATCTAGGGCAAGCACTACGGCTAGCATCTCCTTCTCAGTGACGGTATAATTCCGCTGCGCGGAATCCAATGTGCGGCTAGCGTAGTGGATAGCAAAGGGGACTCCATCCCTCCTCTATCCCAGCACGGCCCCCACGGCAAAATCGGAGGCATCCGTCATGATCTCGAATGGGAGAGACCAATCGGGTGGCTGGAGAACAGGAGACTCAATAACACACTGCTGGAGAGTCGCGAAGGACGAAAGACACTTGTCATTGACAAGGAACTTGGTGTCTTTCGTCAAGAGGGCAGTCAATGGCCGGGCAATCTTGCTGAAATCATGAATGAATCTCCGATAGAAACCAACGTGCCCCAGGAATGACCGTAGCTGACTCAAATTGGATGGCGGTGCGAGTTTTCTAATGACATCAACCTTGGCCGGATCAACCACCATGCCCCTGTTGGAGATGATATGGCCAAGCACTGTCCCTTGAGTCACCATGAAGTGACTCTTCTCCCAAGAAAGCACCAAATGGACCTCTATACATCGCTGGAGTACCCGATCTAGGCAGTCAAGACAGGAGTCGAATCCGTCGTCGTAGACCGAGAAATCGTCCATGAAGACCTCCAAACACTCCCCTACCATGTCCGAAAAGACCGACAGCATGCATCTCTGAAAAGTCGTAGGGGCATTGCATAGCCCAAATGTCATGCGTCGAAAGGCATATGTGCCAAAGGGACAGGTAAAGGTGGTCTTCTCCTGATCCTTAGGAGCGATGGCCACCTGGTTGTAGCCCGAGTACCCATCCAGGAAACAGTAATGGCTCTTCCCTGCCAGTCTCTCAATGATCTGGTCAATAAAAGGCAGGGGGAAATGGTCCTTCTTGGTGGTCTGGTTGAGTCTCCTGTAGTCAACACAGACCCGCCAAGAGGTGGGTACTCGTGTAGCAATCTCCTCTCCCAACTCACTGATCACAGTCATGATGCACGTCTTCTTGGGCACCACGTGCAAGGGGCTGACCCACTTGGAGTCGGAAATGGGATAAATAAAATATGCGCTCCACCATTTTGAGATTTCCTTCATGACGACTTCTCTCAGGTTGGGGTTCAGCCGCCGCTGGAACTCACGCAACGGCTTCGCCCCCTCCTCGAGATAGATATGGTGGGAGCACAACGCTGGACTAATCCCATGGAGATCTGCTACGCTCCATCCGATTGCCTTGCGGTTCTTTTCAAGAACCCCCATCAAACGGGATTCTTGTTCTCCAGTCAGATCGGCGGAGATGATGACTGGGTACATCTCAGGCTCGCCCGCAAGGAATCGATACTTCAGCGAAGTAGGGAGCGGCTTCAGCTCTGGACAGCTGGGTGCTGGCAAATCTGGCTTCGGAAGAAGATGCGTGTATGCTGCCAAATCTGCCTGGGAGAATGAAAATGAACTCTCGCAAACTGGATCTGGAGAAGGCTGCTCAAGTGAACTGTCTCTGATCTGCTCGGCATCTACCTCCTCCTCAGCTGTAGGCTCTGTGGGACTCAGGTCTGGCATCTGATCCTCGTAATCTGCCCAATCAGACTCTGAATCTGAGGGATCTGCATCAAAAAAGGTGGCATCAGTACCACCGTCACACAAGGTGGCCTCAGTACCACCATCACTAGAAATCGTGTCGCAGTCGAAAACCGGCTCTGCTGCCACTAAAGTATCCTGGACCAGGGCTGTGCTCTCCAAGCTCTCCTCTGCTATCAACTCGGCATCAGCGGTGTCTGGAAATGAGAGGATGTCCTGTGCTGCGGGGTCTGCCCATGCTGCCTCATCGTCTGTGATCACAAAATCACAGTCCTGGTGGATGTCTAACCCGGCATCTGTCAGCTGCTCTGTATCTGTACTGGTCTCTAAGCATGCTCTGTCTCTGGCTCTGTAGTCCTCGACTGTCTCTATTTGTACACTCTCGCCCTCGACGCGAAATTATACCTTCCCGCTATCATGGTCAGTCACCGCCTTGGCTGTGGCCAAGAATGGACGATCGAGGATGATGGGGGTATCGGCCACTGAATCAGGGATCTCCATGTCCAACACTACAAAGTCCACGGATAATTGCAGGCCTTGAATAGTGACGACAATGTCTCGCAACAACCCCTTCGGCCTCTTGACAGATCGATCAGCAAACTGAAGGACTGTCCTGCTCTGTCTAAGAGTGCCCAACTCGAAGCGGTCGAGAAGGGCTGCCGGAAGGAGGTTGATAGACGATCCGCTATCTAATAGAGTCCGGTCGAACCTCTGCTCTCTAATATGACATCTGACATATGGGGCTCCTGAATCTGGCCTCTTGGCCGACATACGGTTCTGGATCGCGAAACACGTGGCTTTCGTCAGCACATGAATCTCTGAATGGTGGTTCCTCCTCCTCCTCCTGACTGTAGTCCTGTCTCTCAAAGAACGCTGAAGAAGGGGGATGTGCTGCAAAGCCTCCTGAAGGGTCAGCTGTATATGGAATCGGTCAATCATGCTCTGGTTGAACTCCTCCTGCTCTCTCTTTTTTGGATCTTTTTCTTTTTTCTTCCCCTTTCCCATCAGAAGGGCTCTAGGGAAGGGGATCACAGGGTCCTTCTCATATGAAGGACTGGGAATAGGTCTAGACGGCTCGACGACCGGATCCGCACATACATCAAGAACCACAGTGGGACCAGAGTAAACTAAACCTTTTCCTTTATTCACAACATTGTTCCGAGGTACATCAGAATGAGGAAAGACAACAACTCTCTCAGAATGAACACCGGTGGCCTCAGTACCACCACGGGCTGGCTCTGTTGGATGTCTCGTGGCCTCAGTATCGCGCTCTGGCTCAGCATCTCGGGGGGCGTCAGTACCACCTCCTCGAACTGGTGAAACGGCGGCCTCAGTACCGCCGATGGGATCAGCATCCTTGGTGGCATCAGTACCACCGTCATCATCATGAGCGGCCTCAGTACTGCTCTCCTCCTCCTCCTCATCTGGCGCTCTAGATGTATCCTCATGATGTCGCTCAGCTGAGGCGCCGCCTGCTGGTGCCCTACCGCTCCTAAGTGTGACAAAATCAGCATCAAAAAGATCTGAAGACATATCATCAAACGGATCACTAGGAGTGGCATGCTCAGTGTAAACTACCTGCTCAGACTTCTACTTCAGGCTGTTGGGATTCGGCTCTATCTGGGCAGGAATGGCAGCTTTCCCTCTCACAATGTCCCGCATCTCCTGACGGAACTCGTCCATCTCCCGTCTAAAAGTAGCCTGCTGGTCCGTGAGGAGGCGGGCTATGTCGTCCAAGGCGGGGCTCTCGTATGGTGGACTATGGGAGCCCGACGGGTAGCCTCTCTGGTAATGAGGCTGCCGGAACTGGTGGTGTTGCTGCTGAGAGGGGTAAGTGGGAGGATGCTGCTGCTGGTGTGGCTGGTGAGGCTGCTCTCGCCTCCAAGACTGTCCCTGCTGATAGGGACGAGGAACGTAGGATGATTGCTGCTGTGAAGGGTAGACTGGGGGCTGCTGCTGGTGGTGATCCCTCTGCTGGCTGTACTGACCTCCCTGACCAGATGGCTGCTGCTGGAGCTGGGCACCTCCGTTCCCCCACCTGAATCCGGGATGGTCTCGTCGGATCCCAAGCTGAGGACGGTCATACCAAATCCCGTTGACATCCATCAACGGCTCTGCATCGTACTGGGCTGGCGGGAGTACTGCCAGAGGCTGATCTGGCTGGTATACCACCATCTGCAAGTCTGGAGATGGTGGTGACTGGTAAGAGGGCTGCTGCTGCTGGTACGGCTCTGCCTGTACAAGGTGAACCTATCTAGGTTGCTGGTGTGAGATGGAGCGCTGGGACGAGCTGCTGCTGCCGCCGTGATCGCCTCGCGACTGAAGACGGGGTTGTGAAGCCGTCTGTGCCTCCTGGAGACACATGAGCTGGGTCTTCATGTCGCTCAGAGTCTGTGCCATCTGCTCCATCTGAGTGATGCCCTGGCATTGCTTCTTCTCGATCAGCTCCATCCGATCCAACTTCTCGCTGATAATACCCATATCCGCAGCAGACGACTCTGCCTGTGCTGCTGCTACTGCGGATGAACTGGATGGACCGGCGTCGACCCGTGCTATCCTCTGGTACTGCACGGGTCCTGGCTGCTGCTGCGGTCTACCCTGAGTATACAACCTGGTCTGGGACATCACCATGTAGTTCTCGGCCATCTCCTCGTAGATGGCCCAGACCTGGTCGTGATCCTTGGCGAAGTAAAACCTGCCACAAGAAGCGTTCACCAAGCCCTGGAGCTCTGGTGTCAGCCTGCTGAAGAAGCTCTGCACAAGGTTGGGCTTTGAAATGTCATAGTGCGGGCATCGGTCAGTCACCTCACGAAACCTCTCCCATGCCTCATGGAATTGCTCGTTTGGGAGCATGGAGAAGTTGCTGATGAGGGCTCTCGCTGCATTGTTCCACCCGAGTGGATAGTACTTGTTCAAGTACTCGGTGCGGAGCTGCTCCCAGGTGTAGACAAACTTCCCCAAGTGCTTCAGCCAGGTGGCTGCTCTGTCGGCCAAGGAAAAGGGGAAGGCAATCATCCGAATCGTATCTTGGTCCACCTGATGGTCGTGGACAGTACTGCAGATCATGAGGAACTCCTGGAGGTGGAGATGGGGCTCCTCAGTAGCGAGTTCGTGGAAGCGGGGGAGTAACTGCAAGGTGTTCAGGGGGAACTTGAAGTCCCCCACGATAGCTGGAAGTACAACCAATTGGTGCGTCAGCGTCGATCCGGGGTTGTGTAACTCCCGCATCGGTCTCGGTGGTCCTCCTGCCGTGGCTGCTGCAGCTGCTGCTGCGGCTGCTGCATCAGCATCATCCGGGATCCTCGGCCCGTCTCTCCTCTGCTCTCGCTCTGCTCTCTCTGCTCGCATCTGCTCCATCTCTCTCCTCATATCGAGCATGAATGCTCCCTGATCCCTCAACTGCTGCTGAACAGTCTCGAAGGAGGCGATCAAGGTGGAGTTGATCGCGCCCTGGTCCAGCATAAAGTGCTCAGGATGTGGACCTCGGGAGCGATCCTCGGAACTGCCGGCCATGGCGTCTGCAAAATCAAATGAGCCAAACTCAGGTGCTGACAA
Source organism: Ottelia alismoides (assembly GCA_037367405.1). Classification (NCBI taxonomy): domain Eukaryota; kingdom Viridiplantae; phylum Streptophyta; class Magnoliopsida; order Alismatales; family Hydrocharitaceae; genus Ottelia; species Ottelia alismoides. Next base: position 142,888 of record JAZKJV010007955.1, on the reverse strand, counting down.
ATCTGCTAATCTCTCCTCTGGCTCATGTCTCTCAGAACCGAAAGAAAGGGGGTCGAGGGGGAACAGGGTGGAATCATACTCGGGCTTAGAGAGCTGGTCTCGGCTCTCGCGAGCCAACCTAAATGAATGGGTAGACGTGCCCGAAAGCGGTGCAGCCAGAGGCTGCCTAAGAGAGCGTCTACCCATCATCGTGATCTGACGAGTAAGGCGGATGAGATCTGGAGAAACTATGATCGGCAACCAAACCCTATGTTCACCAACGCAACGCGAGCTGAAGACCGTAAAGGCTCGGTCAAATTATCTTGTCAAATTTTATTAGGTGAACAAACAATCTATCAAAGCACTTACGTGACCTGTTGGGATACCCGATGCTACCCCAACCGACTAGCCCGCACGGAAGAGTCGGTAGTCAGTCAGGAATAACACCGGAGGGCTCTACCTAGTGAACGGGTCACTCTCTCGTGCAATCAAACCAAACAATGAGGGGGTTGCTATCCCCAAGACAAAAAAAATTTTAAGTCAAGTGTCTTTTAGGGTCAATAGTTTTAGCAGTCCCAATTTTATTGTTTTTTTCTTTTTACAATTTTTCAATAACAACAAAAATGCCTAATGAATTTTTCGGTTCTCCTGGTTATTTAATCAAAAACAAGGGGGAGAAGACGAAAAAGCCGATGCGCGATGAAATCAATGATGCATGTAGAGATAGAAATGCGTACATTCCTCCAGCACTCTACATGCAAGTGATCCGCGCAGAAATGTAAAGACAGAAAGTAAACTACCTATATGGTGCAGCGGTGAAAGCCGAGTCCTAAACAGGCAATTCTACTCGAAGAACTGTCTAACTGGTCACCGATCCTTCAAGCCAAAGGTCCGGTCTCGGTCTACCCCTCCTCCTCCCAACACATCGGGTTCAGGAGCAGCGCTTGGCAGGGCAGGCTACGGCACGTAGGCTACGAAGGGGATGAGTCGGTTATTTTTATTAGTGAATTATTAGTAGGTCCAATTAATCGTACTATAGGAACAGGCAAGCAATTAGGTGTGGGGATCCTACTAATTACGGCACAATCAAGCAGAAAATCCTAAGTCTAGGGGCTCGATAAAAACCGCGTAAAACTGTAAAAGGCAGCGAAGAAAACAAAAGCCACGAAAAAGCCACGAAAAACCTAAGGGTCCCCCGAGCACACCGGTGCTCGGCGAAACAGACCCGCTAGTCAAGCAAAGTCCAAGTCCAAGTCTGAGTGTCCCTGAATTATTACAAATAATCAGATAAAATGAAAATAAAAAGACTAAACTAATCCTACTCTAATCCTCTCCCACTCAATCTCTCTCTCATGCTCTCTTGCGGCTCCGTGCAGAAGGGAGCCGCCTCCAAGTCCTGCGGTTGCGTAGGCTTCTCGAGATCAGCCGCCTCGGTCCTTGGGCCCTCGCAAGAAAGAAGACAAGTGGTCAGTCCAACAAAAATAATCAAATAATAATAAGAAAATAAAACAGGGTATATGTGCAAAAATGCCAAATAAAAGAAACACTCAAAAACAAAAATAAAAATAAAAGAAAATAAAAATAAAACAAAACAAAATAAAGCAAAAATAAAATAAAAACAAAAAGCCGCGAAAAGCCACGGACTCTGAAAAAGCCGCAGAAAGCTGCAAAAAAGAAAATGAAAATAAAACGAAAACTACTAAGCCGTGCTCCCCGGCAACGGCGTCATTCTGATGACCATTTCTGACCACTCGGGCATAAGGTACTAAATGGTCGTTGCGACCCAAGCAATCAGACTCGATCAATCAAGAAAAAGAGACCACCAATAAAAGATAAAATCAACTCAAAACACGATAGCGGTCTTGCTATTATTTTAACCTGGTATAGCGACCAGGGTCGAACTCAGGGAGCACGTAATGGCCTCGCGGCCTACAAAGTAGTCAAACAGAAAATAAAAGAAAAGAAACAGGTATTTTTGGTGGATTTTAATTCTTTTTATATTTTTTTGGATTTTTAGTTAATTAAGGAAATAAAGAAAACAAGAAAGCAAGGCAATTCAACAAATTATTTAATGCATCAAAAATCAAGCAAAAATTCAAATAAAAATGTTTTTATGTGTTTTATAATTTTTACTATTCTTAATGAATTTTTGGGATTTTTCTGATTTTTATTTAATTTTCTAAAAATCAAACAGTGCAAAAAGATAAAAACAATGTCCAGCCAAGCTTAAGGGGTTTAGATAAAATATCTAAAGACCCCCAAAAAGCCTAGAGGTAATTTTCCTGTATAGTAACACTACAAAGAAAATTTAGCCACTGGATTTATGATTTTTGGGTTTTTAAATTATTTACTAGAATTTTATAAGTTTTTAGGTGTTTTTCAATTTTTATGAGTTTTATATAATGAAAAAGAGCCAAAATTGGCTAGAAAATAAAGCAAGCTAAAACAAATAGTAGCTAATTTTTTGTAATTTTTAGATAGGTTTTAATATTTTTTGTGATTATTAAAGTCAAACAGTAATGAAAATGGAGGTTTTTGAATTTTTAAAAATATCAACTCAAAACAAAATTGTCTCCAAAAATTCCAGAAACTTTTACACTATGGAAGAAGCCATGTGTCCATTTTCATAGGATTCAGAGTTAATTTGCTATTTTATTCAAAAATAACAAGTAGGTACTGTGCACAGGGACCTGGGTGCAAATACCAAGAGATCTGGGGGGTCCGGTGCAAAATAACCAGGAAAACACGCGCGTAGCGTGTGCCTGAGGCACTCAAGGACCCAAATGTAATAAAAACAAGTTCCAGGGGCTATTTAGTAACAGGTACCAAAAGTCCGAGGGCTTGTTTATAAAATATCCAATAAAAAGCGCACATGCACAATTAATTCATGCACAGGGGTATAAAAGCAATTATCCAAAAGTTTTCATTCATTTCAGAACAAACCAGAACTACAGGGCTAATAATGCAAAATACCCAACAAAGCACGTGTCGATGCACGTGATACACCATACACAGGGGTATATAAGCAAATAAAATAAAGCGCAGGGTCCTCAGTGCAATTGTACCAAAAATAAAACAACTATCTAACTTATTTACAGGACTAAATGCTAAATAAAATAAAAGACAAGGCCTAAGGGTAAATTACCCTTTATTAATGAAGCCGTTGGATGGGCGCCACGTGGTGAATCAGACGGTGAGGGACGACTGGCGCTCCAACACTGGCCTCCTCGCACGGATCTGACGGTCCCGGCTCTGCCACGTAGAAGATCAAACGGCGGACGGAGGCGGTGGCTACATCACGCTGGATCAACGGTGGAGATCGACCCTCAAAAGATCTGGCAGTCGATGCTACTCCTCGAATGGACGAACGAGATCAAATCTGGAGCTCGGGGTCGATCGGACGGCGGAGAGAGATGGAGGACGAACTGGCCTCCGGCGAACTTCGCCAAGGTCGTGACGGCGCTGGCCTCCTCCTGGGAGCCCTCTGACGATCGGAACGGGAAGCTACGAGCCCTCCGCGTCTGCTGGAGGTCTCCGATGACCCAACCGAGCTCTGGGGAGCTCCGACAAGGTCGGCGGAGGCAGAGCTGCTGGACCTGATGGTCCAAGCCTTCAGATGGGTTTGGATGAACCTGCAAAATGCACCAACAAGCTCGCGGGTCGAGGGCAAACTGCCTCGACCCCGTTAGGCGAGGTGAAAGTGGTCTGGGAGTCGGTGCGGGCGAGCTCCGGCGAGGGTGTGGACGGAGGAGCTCGAGCCCTAGCTCCTGTGCGAGCTGGGTTGAATGGAAGTGCGGAGAATGTGCGCGGGAGGAAGGCGGAGAAGATGGTAGATTCCGATGGTCGAATGGGAGGCGGACGTGATCGGAATCGACGGTGATCGACGACGGGGCGAATTGGGGGTAATCGGAAATTAACGAAAAAGAAAGGGAAATGGGTCTACCTGGGTGAAGGAATCGACTGGGAAGGAGCTTGTGCAGCTCTTGGTCCTTGCCTCAAGGAGCGTCGACCTCCGAGGCTCGAGCTCTTGCTCTGGGCAGAGCACGACGGAGCACACCGCCGGATTAGTGGTTCACTGCCCCTCTCCTCGCTGCGACAGCACCTGGAGCAAGCTGTCACTCTCACTCGAGCACTGGAGGTCACTGGTGGTGGAGCAAATGAGCCAAAGATGGAAGAAAAGGGTGGCGGAGCTCGAGCTTTATACGGTGGAAGGTCCGGGAAGATGTGAGCGGGTAGGGCAATGGAATGCGCGGATCCCGAGGCGGGGGCTCCGGTGAGGGTGTCGGATGTGCTGGGATCGACACGGACCCGGGGTTTAGAAGAATGGTGATTGGGTTTAGGCGCAATAATCGGGAGAAATCGGGTCACCCGCCTAAAACCCGTGAAAGGTGGTCCTGGGGGGGGGGAGTTGACCGGGCGGTCAACAACCCCCTAGACCAATGGGAAGAGGCCATTTGGAAAAGATTTGTAAAATCATTAATAAATAGTAAATGGCCGATTTATTAAAAAGTCAAAACATGAATTTTTTTAATTTTTTCTATTTTTAGTGATTTTTAATTAATTTTTCAAAATAAAAATAGGGTATTTACAATATAGTACTATACGTAGGTATATATACAATATAGGGTTTTTAATTTTGATTTTTAATTTGTTATTTTTATACAATTTTATTCCCATTTTATATTTTATTTATTTATATCATAAAATAAGGAATAAAAAGATATTTTTATTTTATTTTTGTTATTTATATACATAGGTGAAATAAATACATATGTACATTTATATACATGGTATATTTACAATAGTATTTTTTATTTTTAATTCTGTTCTTTTTATTTTGTTTTTGTTTTAATTTATTTTATTTATTTACTCCATAAGACATAGAATATGTACAAGATTTTTGGAAATTAATTTTATTTGTTTATAAGGCTAAATAAATATAAGATGAATGGACTATATACATGGTGACTATGAATGATGTTTTTGTTTTCTTTTTTAATTTTTCTATTTTTATCTTGATTTTATATTTATAAATATATACAAATATTTACAAACCCTTTTTAGTCTATTTTTGGGAGGAAATTATTTTTATTATATATATATATATATATATACATATACACACATGAGCCCCTATCTCCCTCTACTTTGGCTTTTATGCGGTCAGGCCCATGCTGAGCCCTCCCTTGGGTTAGGTTGCTCAATATTTATTCTAAATATTTCCCTCTTTTTCTTTTTAATCTTTATTATTTTATTTTTGCACAAAAACATGCTAATTATTACTTTTTACACAATGCATGCTTTTGGTAATTATTTATATTTACAACTATATACATGCATTTGCAAAGGTTTTTGTTGCTAAAATATAAGAATAAAGAGTGATGAATGAGTATTCATCAATTGTCAGGATTTTTTATACAAACACAAATGCAAACACTTAGAAATGCCTAAGTGATAGAAAGGATCTTACAATGTGCAGTTTGTTTGATCCAGAATTTGAGCTTAGAGAGACTGAAAGAGAGATCCATTTTTTGTATTTTTTACCTGAAATAAAAACAAAAAAATAATTTACAAAAATAAAATAAAAAGATCAAAATATAATAATAAAATTGCATAAGTTGTTGAGTTTCCGACAACGGTGTTAAAATGAAAACGTGATTTTTAGATACGCTAAAAGTGTATTTTTATGCGTCATTGTATGCACATGCAAAAACTGAGATATTCAGATAAATATTTATTCAACTACAAGCCAATAGATATTAATATATACATAGGTCAAGTAGAGGATCAATCCACAGGGACTCCGACATTTTTACGCAATTTTTTATTCTATTTACAAGGGCAATTTGACGTTATTGATCCAAATTAAATATTATTTTCCTTTTTTTATTTGAAACCCTTAAAATGTATCAAAACCTCTATCGCTAGGTTCTAGACATCATAAGAATCACATATGAATTTTCTGGGATTTTTTGGATTTTTCTGTTATTTTTGGTGATTTTTGAATTGTCAGGGGCATTGTGTAATTTTACAAGAAATCTAAGGATATTAATGTAAATAAAATTGAAACTAAGTGCATAATTGCAATTACTGGGAAGTAATTGGATGAAGTGAAATTAACCAAATAAAAATACTTAATAGGAAAAATACAGAAAAAGAAACAAACTTTGAGAAATTGCAAATTAGTCTATGGAGGTCTGGAATGTAATTCGAAAAATTGTATTAAAAATGTTGCAAATATCACTGAATGTAATAATCGGAAAATGGAAAAAATTGCATAGTTTATTAAAACTTTAACAAAATTGCATTTGATTCTAAAATTTATAAAAAAAACTTAAAAAAAGAAATTATGAAGGGGTCCCTGGGACCCATTCCTCTTCCTGGACGGTGGTGTGCGGCAGTGATGGAGGCGAGGCATGGGCAGTGTTGACGAGGCAGGGGCAACGCACGACAGAGGGCACGACGAAGGGCGAGCATCGTGGTGGAAATGGCGTGGATGATGCGAGGAGGAGCTGTAGTGGCGGGGGGGATGGTTTCTTCTCCCTCTGTGGTCGTCCTCTCATGGCTTCCTCCTCCATCTTATAGAGGTCAAGGAAGAGGAGGCGGACCGTTGCACGGTTAGCATTGGGCTGGAGGCCAACCGTCGCGGCGGTTGGTGGAGATGAAGGAAGGGGAGGGGGCGTCAACTGGAGGTTGAAGAATGAGGGGGCTAATGTCATCATGATGTTAGTGCCTCTTTTTTTTTTTGAAATGCTGACGTCAGCATGATGTTAGCTATTTTATCTTGTAGAGTTTTTTTTGAAATTGAAGAGGAGAGGATTAGGAATCCCTTTGAACTCTCTTAAGATAGACCTAAAAAATAAAAATAAAAATGTTAGAAACTCTATGCGCACGGATCCCATATTTATTGATAAAAATTAATTAATACAAGACTTTTTTGCTTCCTTTGTTTTAGTTTGTCATGTGAGAAATGTTATGCAATTTTTTAATCAATTTTTAATGCAATATGCATGAAAGTCGTGAAATGAAGATTATACAATAAATCAAGAAAATGCAAGTAATTACACACGTTTTGCTCAATAAAATATATAAAAACATGATAAATCACCGATTCATCATTTATTTACTTCCTTTATATATTTGATCAAGTACAAAGTTAATGTTTAGTTGAGATCTTGCCTTAAGTTTATTTGAGATTTCTCCAATGACTTTTATATTGAGATGTTCTTTGTTGGAGATCCATTCTTTAGGTAGATTGTATGCATTAGTGCCATTTATATTATTTATATCAATGAATGCTTGTTCTTCATCTTCTTAATCTTCAACGATATTTTCTTGAATATTTAATTATTGAGTATTTTCATCGAATTTTATATGCATAGTTTTTCCCACAATTTGGGTGTTCTTATTAAAAACTCTATAATCTATATTATAGTTTGACTATCCAATGAATATGAATTCATCACTTTCAGCATCAAACATGTCTAAGTTATCTTTTGTGTTTAGTGTGAAAATTTACTTCAAAATACTTTGAAGTGACTTATCTTGGAAATTTTACCTTTATCAAGTTCATAACATGTTTTTAAGGATTGGTCATATTAAGACTTTGTTTAGTACATAACAAATAATAACTATTTAGGTAGACCAGATTCGATTAATAGAATTCTAGCAAGTTTGGTAAAGTTTTATTCTTTCTTAGTACAACACAATTTTGTCAGATGCTCTTGGAAAAAGAATGTTCATGTTTTCTCCATTTTTTCACAAAAATTAGTGCATTGTTCATTTTCTAACTCTCCTCCATGTCATGTATGCATTTTAAAGATGTCTTCATTCTCTTCCTTTTGTACTAATTTTGAAAAGTGTATAAAAGTTTCTATAAATTGACTTTAGTTTTTAAGAAGATGGTAGAAGTGAACTTAAAGTAGCCATCTACTATCACAAGGCAATATCTACAACTAATAAGGTTTTTGACTCTTGTTGGTCCAAAAAGATCTAAGTAGTTCTTGGTGTCAACATGTTGAAACTAAGTTTCTTCTTTTTAAAGAGATTTTGTGTAATTTTCCTAGTGACCAAACATCATATGGTGTTTTGGGATAATTCTATCAATAAGCAGTCTAGTTAATAAGTTTTTCTTATTCAACATTTTAGGTACTTAGGGTGTAAGTGACCTAGTCTTATATGCCAAAGATTAACTTCATTAGTACTAGCAACCAAGCAATCATAAGCATTATTTTTGTTAAACTCTACAACACCTATATCTTTAAATCATTTCCAATTCGAAAGAGTTCATTAAAAATTCATCAATTATTTTAAAGGAAGAGACATTATCAAAAGTAGCTTTTCTTTTACTAACTTGACCAATAACTACGATACAACCCTTTACAGTTTTTCCCAAATGTGATTGAACCTCCTTCTTTGCATTCTAGGGTGATAAATAACTTCTTCTCTTCTGTCACATGCTTTGAACATCCTAAATCCATGATCCATTAGCTTCATCCATTTTTTTCTTACAACAATTGAGGTTGGCGTCGTTCTTGATCCAATAAGCTCTAAAGCTTTTAATCCATATTGAGGTAGTTTGCACATCCATTTCTTATGATCTACATTATCTTTACCTATAAAACAAGTTTTTAGAAGATCATTTGGTACCCATCTTTTGGGTCTACACGGGCTAAGATTTCCTCTCTCTAATTTGACTAAGCAACTTGTTATGGGTTACTGAATTATCAGTAAATCCTATGCTATTTTATCATGAGAATTTTCGTTAGATACAAGTAGTTTATCTAAGTTTTCTTTTCATTTAGTAAATCTAACAAGATGATTTATCAATTTATCTTAATTTAACTTAAGACTACTAATTTCTTTTTCAAGAAAGGTAATATTTTCTTTAAAACATGATGATTATTCACTAAAAATTTCTTTTTTAAAACTAAATTATTTATCTTTTTAACTGACTTTTGTTATCTAATTTAGACTTTTTTAATTCTTCAATAACTATATGCAAACCATCTAAAGTTCAATATATGTTTCTTGAGTTACCTCATCTTCCGGAGCCATTAGTCTGAGGCATGCCAATTCTTCATAGCTCTGAGTTAGAGTTGCTTGAATTCGAGTCACTCCATGTCATTTGTTATGCCTTTCTCTTGTGATTCTTTTTGAACTTCTTTTATCGCTCCTTGTTTTCCTTATATTGCTTCAGTAGGGGACAATCCCTTCTTAGTTTTCCCTTCTTTTTGCACTCACAACATGTTAATACATCTTCATTGTCTTCTCTCTTTGACTTGCAGCTTCTTTTGTTTCCCATAAATTTTTTGAAATGTCTAGCAAGTACAGAAATATCTTGTTATTCAATTCTTAATCTGTAAAGTATTGAGTACTTACTTTAAAAGATAGAGATCTCTTCTTTGACTTCTGATTGTCTTGTTCTTCTTCTTGACTTCATAGACCATCAGCTTTCCTATGAATTCATCCATCTCAATGTCTTCCACAACATTATCGTATTCTATTGTTGTTACCATGTGTTCCCATTCACTTGAGAGTGAGTCAATAACTTTCCTTTCTAATAGTTCTTTGATGAAGTTCTTCCCTAGAGGCTTAAGGTTGTTCATGATAGTTGTAAACCTCATATGGTCGATCAATGGTGTTCGATCAGGAGAAAAATATGGTCGATCATGTTAGAAAATCAATAACCAAAGTTTGATCAATCATGATCATAAAGTGGTTGATCAGGGTTGATCGATCAATGAGTCAAGAAGATCAACCATATGTCCAAAAATTGATATTGAGATTTTGATGATTCTGGCATATTTTTTTCTTGCTGATAAGAATATGCAAAAACTATGCAACTATTTTTCAATATAAATAAAAACTATGCAAATCGTCCGACTCAACAGAACTTACAGAAGTGCCCTTGAGTCTTCTTTATTTGTTAATGACCTCCAAAGTTTCAAGTCTCTTTAGAAATGCATTTGAGATTTTGGAAATAGTCTTGAGCTTCTAAAATCTGAAAGATTTGAGCTATAACTTTAGAAAACATGCTTTAATCTTTCTTTACACTTTTCATCAAAGAGCTTCTACCTGAAAGGTTTATCAAGATACAAAACAAATATACAACAAAGTTATTATCAAAATCGAAGTCACTAATGACACACTAATGAAAATTTTTATGCACCTTTCTACCGGTAATGGAACTAATTTCCCATAGTAAATACATACATTTGCATATAAGAAGCATACTTTATCATATAAAAACAATTAAATATATAAAAATATAAAATTGTAAAAATGAAAAATAAGAAGAGGATAATAATATGCATGCATATGTACATAAATCGACCAAAAGCTAGATGAAGAAGATGATTTGTTGGATCTTCTTTTGATCCTAGTATAGGGTTGAGGATTGGATAGGGTTGACCCAACCCAACCAGAAGCTGACCCACCAAACCCTACCCAAGCTCGAGTTTGCAAGAAACATGGGCGTGCATGGGTGATAATCAGGGAAATCGAGGGTCGTACGGTTTCACAAGGCGAAATCGCAGTTGGTGTATTGACCGCTCAAAAATCCCTAATTAGTCAACAATTAACCCACAATATGAAATCAAGAAATGACAAACAAATGTGGAGTTAAAATTTATTTTTAACTCTACAAACAAGGTGTATAGGGGTAAGTATGTAGAGGTCGATCACAGGGAGCAAGGCAGGATAGATCTAGCAAGTGTGTATGTGTGTGAGTGTGATGTGTTGTCTACACTATGCAAGGGTTTTTGTGGGTTTTTAATTTTTAATATTTTTTTATTTAATTTTTTAATTTTGTATTTTGATTTTTAATTGTCTGATTTTTTTATTTTTATATTATATATATTTTTTATTTTTTTTATAAATAGAATATATAGATAATATAAGAAAAGAGGTGATAAAATAATTATAAAATGAGGGAAAATAGTCAAAAATTAGGAAATGAAATGTTTTTTATCTTTTTATATTTTTCTACTATTTTTGTGGTTTTTGGGTATTTTTGAGAATATTTTTTGGTATTTTTAAAAGTCGAAATAAAGAAAATAGTGAATAAACTTGTTGGCCGAAACTAAAATGGGAATGAAAAATACCAAACAGTATCAAAATTTTCCCAAATTAATTTTAAAATAAAGATAATAAAATGGGGAACCTACAGGAACTGAGTTTATATTTTTTTGATTTTTCTAGACATTTTTAGATTTTTATGAAGTTTTTGGGTATTTTCTAATTTTTAAGGTTTTGGTTTTGAAATTTTTAGTGATTTTTGGACTGACACTAAAAGACACTAAGATAGACCTCAGGTAAATTTTTGGAATTTTTCAAGGTGTTTTGCTAATTTTTATGGGTTTTCTAATATAGACAGTACCGAAAATGCATGTTTTTTTAATAAATATAAAAATGCAATAAAAATATAATGCAAAAATATGGCATGGATCAGCAAGTTAATAGGAGCCTATGACATTTTTTTGGGAATTTTTCGAGTTAAAATGATGCATGAAATAAATAGAGAAAGCACACAAAAATATGTGGCCTAGCAGGGGTATATATATGCAAACAGACAAACAACCAGGGGCTAAGTTGCAATTTTTACGCAAAATTTTTAACTAAATAAAATATTTAATTGATCAAACACAAATATCTAGACCCGCAAGGGTATGCCTGTAAAATGCCCACCAGGGCACGTGACTGGCACGCGCCTGGGAGGGACCTAGGTGTAATTTCCAAAAATTTGAGGGCTTCAATGCAAATATTCCAAAACTTTTACACATAATACAAAAATTACTGGACCTAGACAAAATAAGTAAACCTAGAGGGGGTCCTGTGCAAAATGCCCTCACCTCACGTGTACTGGTCACGTAAGGTGACGTGGCCAGGACCTACTTGCAAATACTGAAAGTTCGGGGGCCTAGATTTAATTTTTACAAAACTTTTTGAACTACAGAGAAATGTTTAAGGACTAACTATTAAATACAAAAATGCGGGGGGTGAATAATGCAAAATACCCCTCGCTGGTTGATCCAACGGTGGAGGGCTTCCCACTTGACACGTGGTAATCCCTCGCTGCACGATGACTCTTCGACGATGGAGGGCCACGATTAGATCCACGATGACGATCTAACAGTGGCAAGCTTGGTGTGATCCAACGGTGGCTGGGCGATCTAGAGCTCCGCCTCGATCCAACGGCGACGAAGACCGGAGCAAGAACAGCGGAGGAGCACCGGCGAGGCAACTTTCTCCGAGCTCCTGCTCCTTCTCCGACGAACGTCTGGGCTTCAAAATGGGGCTAGAGACTCCTGGGGTCTTCCTCGATCCTCTGGGTGGTCCAAAACACCTCGGCGGTTGCTGAGGCTCGCTGGGGACGTCGGCGGAGCTGGGAGGCTTCGTGCGTCTCCGGCGAGGGTCAAAATGACCTCCAGGTGCGCGTTTGGGCTCGTTGACCTGCAAGAAAAAGTGAGAGGGTCCAGGGCAAGTTGCCTGGGCCCCGTGGAGGTGGAATAGCGGCACGAAACGACGAGGATGTGGTCGGCCGGAGGAGTGCTCCGGCGAGGTGAATGGCTAGCGTGATTTGATCGATGAATGGTGAAATTTCAAGAGGGCTTTTGATCCTAAGACTAAGGCAATAAAAACGCAAAAGAAAATAAGGGAAATGGGATAGCCTCGATGGCCGGAACTAGAGGGAAGGGAGTACCTCGACCGCCGGAGTTGGGGGAGGTGGTGGAAGCGCCTCAGGCGTCGCTCGACCCACCCGAAGGTCGCCGAGGAGAGCTGTCACTTTCTCCTAGCTATTGGGCATGAAAGGGGAGCTGATCCTATGGGGAGAGGCGTTTAAAATCAAAAAGGAATCCGGGTGTCCAATATATGTGGTCTGACTCTCTGAGCATGGTGCTCTAAAGATCGAGTAATATCTGGCAAATCGATGGCTCTTTCCCCAAAAAAATGCATGGGTGTGATAGACCAAGAATTGAGGGACACAAGTCATGAAGGAATCGATCTCAAAAAGTGCAAGATGGAGGCTGTAAAAATCGACAAAAATGACGACAAACCGAGGTTAGTCAGGTGGACAGGCGGGGTGGGACAGTCAGTTGACCGGGGGTCAACGCTGACTGCCTCCTGGTTGGTCCACGTGGACCAACAAGGAAAAACCCTGCGAAAAATAATTAAAAATTCATTTAAAAATAGCAAATGATTTTATTAATTTTAGGTTATTAAATAAAAATTGTTTGTAATTTTATAAACTATTTTATGGTGATTTTTAATTATTTTTATGAGGTATATTTTACAAGTTACCTATTATGCCCTTTATAGGTATAATATCTATATATTTTATTCTTGTATTTTTATTTTGTGTTTTTAATTTATTTATTTTTATTTATTATTTTATAAATTTATGAAATACTTTTATACACTTAAATATATTTTTATTTTATTTTTCTGAAGTATTTTGTATAGTTAATAAAATATAAGTATGTATTATACAGGTATGTATATAGGTATTTTCCCTATGTGTACTATATACAAGTATTTTTATTTTTTATTGCTTTTGTATTTTAAATCTGATTTTAATGTACATATATATTATAAATAATATTCACAAAATTATAAAAATATAAAATTATAAAAATAATGGATAAAGAATAAATTAAATATTTTAATTTGTACAAATATACTCCAAGGGTCCAAAACTCAACTTTCAAACCATAGCTCTACCAAATGTGAAACCACCGCCATTGAATAGCTTATTTTAAATTATATACAATTAAAAGTGAGTTTGATGCATTTGGAGTTTTCATTTGTGAGATACGGGTCTGGGAAGTTGGGATTCTGGATTTTTATTCAGACCATAACTTTTTATTTGTACATTATTTTTCAGTGAAATAAATTTTGTATTTTTATTTATTTAATTATCTACAACTTTCATGTACAAAGTTTCTTTATTTGATGTATAAAAAGTGGAACCAAAAATAGGTCCCAAAATGAATAAAGAATGCATTAAAAAGAATATGTATTTTGACTGTATTTTGACCCTTATCTCCCCCTACTTTATTCCTTGTCGACCTATTCATCAAGATGCCTAGGTCTCGGGGGTTTTGGGTCATAAAATATTTACAATATTTTATTCTTTTTCTTTTCTTTTATTTATTCTATAATTTTGGCTTTAATTATAGTATTTTATACACTAATTACATGCACATGCATGAATGCTAAGATGCTCTAATTAAGGGTATTTACACGCATTTACTAAGGTTTTTGAGGCCAAAATGATAGAATAAAGATGATGAAATGTGGATTCATCATCCCCCTATACTTTATCTTTGCTAGTCCCTAGCAAACACTTATGCAATAAGTGCAGAAAAGAAACAAAGAAAAGAAAAAGAAGAACTTGGATTAAACTTGATGTCAAACTTGTCTTCACAAAATCAAAGTTTGGAGCTTAAGTCGGACCTTTGGAATTTTAGTGCAGGCGGAACCTTTTTGAGAACCGAATTTGAAATCCAACAGTCCCTGAGAATCCCAAAACTCTGTTCAAGTCTCCTCAATAGCCAGGTCCAGAAATATCTCAGTTCATACACAACCCTTTCGACTATGAATCTGACTCGTACAGTGTAAGTGATGGTGTCTCTCCCCAACTGAAATGACAAAGAAACTGACTTCTCCAGTATGACAACCCAATGATTCCCCAATCCAATAACTCCATCCTCAAGGAGCGGGGTATTCTCTTCTAAGTTCAAGTGGCAACCAACTCAAGAGGAGGGGGTGAAGAGAAGAATGGATGGTAGCCAGTGTAGCTACCTATCCTAGGATGCAAGACCAGTGTAGTCAAGTCATCCAGCTGCAGGATCATATATTTGACTTTGGAACTCAAGCTTGCTTATTGACTTTACAACATTTGTACATACTTTGCAGGCATTTTATTTTTGTACAGGCCTGACCATTTTTTTTCGAATACTATTCACAGCAGCATTTACATAAGGAGTTTTTCCTCTTGAGCCAGTAGACTATCCCTCTTTTGAAGCTTTATTGCAACCCACACTCTCCTATCTTTAGACTTCCTCATCACTGGACGGGTTGGGGTGCACTTCCCTCCCTAGAGGAGGACAAGTGTTTCCACTTGTGTGCATCTCATACCGGCAAATCCAATCCCCTCACCACTCCAACTGAGTTGAGCCATGTGAAAGGTGCAGATGTCCAAGTTAGGTCATTATCAACAAGAGTCTTGTGTGTGCTCTGAAATACTCTACTTAGGCAGTCAAGAATTCATTAAACCAAGTCTTGTGATCCTCAAAGAATTAAGTCAACTATACCTGAAGTACCTCAAACCCAGTTCCTATAAGGTTCCTGTTATTAGGTAGATTTTCAAGTCCAATCAAGATCCAATCTCCGGAGTTTACTTAGACTCGTTCAACTATCAAACTCCAATCCGAAAAATGCTCATGCTATGCAATGCGATGCAAAAAATATTTTTGTGATGCAATTTTCAAAGATTTTGAACTTTTTATAGGTTTTTGAAAAGATGATGATGATGCATATGCATTTTTTTGTATTTTTCAAAAGATTTTCTAATGTTTTTGGATTTTAATTTTTGCAAATGTTTTTGGGATTTTCAAAACAAAAAGGTTTTGGCTAAAAGCTGGTTAAAATATTTACACGGGAGTGCTTCTTACAAGAAGTGGATTTTAAGAATTTACAGGGTAAGTGGTCAATTTTATAAGTATATATACAGTGGATTTTCGTGTGATGTATGTATTCCTCAAACTAATTTGACACAAGTTTTTCAAACAATTTTTCGAAAACTATAGTCCAAAATAATTTTTACAAACAATTTTACAAACATGTACACACATTTGAAAATCATTTTGCAAAGATTTTTCAAACAGTATACATAGATTTTTCAAAATATTTTTGCAACCATTTTTCAAACCATTTGCAAATTATTTTTCAAACATTTTATTTCACACAAAGAAAATAAATTTTACAAACCACACATTTTTACAAAGATTGAAAACATGTAACAGAACGTTTTCAAAATAGTTTTCAATAGATTTTTCACAAAGATTTTCAAACTATTTTTCAAACATTTTGCAAAAAACATTTTCACCCGATTTATTAATCAGTAAATACAATAAGAATTTTGAGGAATAATCACATCTTTTTATTAAGGTTTTTTTAATGAATTTTAAAGAATTATTAGCCATATTTATTAAGAAAATACGAAAGTACGAGTTATGGCTAAAGTATATACGTAGTATATACGACCCCCCTATACTTAGCTTGAGCTATGTCCTCATAGATCGGAGAGAAAAGAGAAGACATAACTCGTACTAAGTATAGGCAAGTCTAAAGAATAAATAAATAATCCAATGAATCATCGAATGAGAAGTTGACCGTCTGATGAATCTGTGATTCATCACTTCAAAAGTCAAAAATAGAGCCTTGTTCCCGAGAAAATAGAGGCATATTTCCCCTTATATTGCATAAATAGCATTCATGCATGTATTCATAACTCATGTAGTTTAGGAGCTCATTTGCATCTAAATAAGAAGCCAAAAATCCTTGTAAAATACCTCTTCACCAAAATAACATCTTCTCTATAATATATACTCCTTAGTTAATAACATAGGGAAGAATGTCAAAAATCACCCTTGTAAAATAGCCAATATAGCCTGAGAGCCCTGGTACACTAAAATACACATAAAGCCCTCATACAAAGCCTGAATTAGGTCTACTCACTCTTAGAATATTACATATCAAAAGACCTTTAAAATGAGACTAATTTCATTGAATTTGGAGCTCGTATGAGAAACTTGGGTTTTTGGGTCACTTTGTATACTACATATGTATATTTATGTATCCTTGTATTTATGTATCATATTTGACCTCATCTCCGTCTTTGGTCAACATGAAACTTGTAGATCTCATCGAGATCTACAACTTTCATGTTTTGAGTTTTTCCAAATTCGGCTCCCTCTTCTCTCTACACGTGTCTCTTACTCCAGCCACTCACAGCAGGCCACGTGGCGCCCTCTGGTTGCGCCACGCGGCCCGCCTCCCATCGCCTCATCCGCCCGCGCCTTCAGCCGTTGGATCTCGCTCTAGATCCAACGGCCCAGCGCTGTCCACGCCGCCCCTCGCCTGGACCATCAGATCTTCCCTAGATGTGATCTACGCCGCTCATTCGCGCCTTCACCAGAACCTTCCACGTGGCCGCATCTGCGCCGCCTGATCAGACCTCCGATCTCTCCATCCCAGCCGCCCCTTTGCCAGCGAATCTCGACCTTCTGATCAACTCCACCCTCCATCTAAACCGCTCGCTCGCGTGTCGCCACAACGCGCCACGTGGCTCCATCATAACCCCTCATCTACGCACCCCAGATCTAATCCTACCCGCTCACCACGCTCTGATCACCACCATTGGATCACAAGATCCAACGGTGGAGACCTCGTCTCCTACCTCCAGGCGCCCCTCTCCCCCACGTCCCTTGCCTTGCGGGAGGGGCGCCCCCTTTCCTTTTTTGGACACACGTCAGCCATCTCCTCCGGCCGCTGACCCCCCCCACGACGTCACCCACTCATCCCTCTCCCTCGCCAGCTCCCTCAAGCTCCACCATCTCCACCATACTCGCCCCACGACGACCACCAACCTTGCCACTCCACCAGCCAACCCACCTCCTTCGCCTTATAAATACGCCACCACCGGCGCCGTTCACTCCCATCCGCCACTCCAGAGAGGTCCCTCAAGCTCCAAGCTACCCATTGGTGACAGCAATTTGGTGAGTTGTCGAGCGAAGACAGGGATCCAACTCCGGCGAGATCCACGGCCGCCACCGCCGTGCTGCAGCCTCCCTCGAGCAGCTGCCCGAGCTCGGGACCCTACCGATCCCTTGAGCGAAGACCTGGAGCTCAAATCTGAGCCCCATTCCCCAGGTAACCCCCTCCATTCGTCCTCCGATCTTCTTCTTTATTTTCTTACTTTTTCTCCGATTTTATTCATCGCCATTGGCCACCCTCGCGCCTCCAAATCACCTCGACGAGCTTCGCGTCGAAGCTCCCGTCCTCGCTGACCCATTTTCACACTTCATCGGCGCGTTTCACGCTACTCCGACGAACAGCTCCGCCGTTTGGCCGGAGCTTGCTTGCCGGACAACCACACTCCACGTCAGGCCTCGCCGATCACGCCACACTTCCCCACGAACACTTGCACTCCTCGGCTATACACCTAACCCCTTGCAGGTCCTCATTTCTTCATTGGCCGGAGCTTCACCGGAGCTCCCTTCGAGCTTCATCGCCATCACGCCTCAGCCCCTCGTCACAGCTCCTGAGGCCACCGGAAGCTTCGTCGTACGCCCCCGCATCTTCCGAGATACTCGGGAGCCGACGACGCTCTTCATCGATGCCCAGCGACCGAGGCGGAGCAAGGCCAGCCTCACCGGAGCTCCGCCTTCTCCTCCGCAGGTGGCGGAGGACCGTTCGAGACGAAGCCGCAGTAGCCGTTCGATCAACCGATCGAACGGTCCTCGTCCCGCCACGTGTTCCATCACCGCGCCCGTCCTCGACCGTTAATCGCGCCTCAGATCTGACGGCTCTCCAGTTGCCACGCGTCTTCATCGACAACCCTTGGATCCATTTTGATCCGAGGGCCTTCAGGTCGCCACGTCGACGAGTCCGAGCCTCGGCCTCCAAGCCTAGGCTCGGGCGACCCGAGGCTGCACCGACCGTAGTCCGAACCTCCAGAGGACCCGAGCCTCGCTCCGAGCCACCGACGCCCTCCGAACCTAGGTCGCTCACGTGAGGAGCACGTGCGGCCTGGGTCAATTGCACAGAAGCCCCTGAAGCTTTCCGAAATTACAAAGAGGTCCTGTGAAGCAGACCCCACGTAAGGAGCACGTGTTCCGTGGAGAAATTGCACAAGAGTCCACCATATTATCGATAATTGCATTTTAGTCCCTGTCAGCATATTTGCTTTTTGTAATTTTAATTTCCAGTATTGCATCTATACCCCTGTGTTTGCACGTGTCCCTAGAATGCATTTTTCATCATTTTGAGATTCTAAAAATTGCATGTTGTTGGAAATTTTGTCCTCTGTCTATGAGCACATGTGTCGAATTTTTGTAGGCTTGTTTGAATTATTAATGAATTAATTGGTGCATTGTTGACATATTTTGCCCAGTGATGCCTCTTGATTTTTAATTAATTATCTGTGCCTTCAAAAATTATCAAAAATTCACAGTAGCTTAAGGACATCATTTTTAACACACCATAAAAATTTCATAGCATTTGCACGCATATCAAGGCCTAAATAAATAGTTTAGTGATTTTCTTAAATTAATTTTAATTAATTCATTTCACAGTGAAATTGAGTTCTGTCAATTTTCTTAGGTCCCTTATCATTAGAGCCACCTAGGATAATTTTGGTTCTTGAAAAAATTGTGATTTGATATTTATTGAAAATTAAATACTGAAAATCACTCTGTCTGTTTATTTAATTCACAGTAAATTTATTTTGAGTCGAAAAATTCCAAAAAAATTAGTGTAGGTCATTTTCATCATAAATAAGCATCTGGCCAATTTTCATTATTTTTGGACTTCATTTGATACATCAATTAAATTAAACGTTAAATTGGCTCGCCTTGTCTGCATATGTCTGCATAAAAATTAAAAAGACCAAAAAAATTGATCCTCGAACATCAACACTTGAAAAATTGCTGTAATTCACCTAAGGAGACAGTTGCCTCCCTGAGATCGACCTTGGACTTACACCAAGTAAAAGAATTTGCCGCTTGAAATTACCTTCGCATTAATTTGATAAGTGGTTTTTGATTAACATCTCGTATCCGACTGCAACGAAATCACACTAATTAATTTGGACATTAATCTGCCTGAATTAACTAAGGGTGCGGGAGCGTTATCACCGTCCTCCTATACTTAGGATCAAATAATCCTAAGTATAGCAGACTGTACACAATGCAGGGAGGGTCAAGGGTGGGAATGAACAGATCGTACTCGGATTGTCTCCCTCTATACTTAGGGTAAGATATCCCTAAGTATAGATAAGAAGAGGAGACAATGGAGAGGATCGAAAAGAAATAGAAGAAACTCGGGGTGCACACCCCCCTATACTTAGGACAAAGTACGTCCTAAGTGTAGAAACTGACAACAAGGGGCAGCACCTTTTTGATAGATAAAGAAAATAGAAATGAAAAGAAGAAAATAAGAAAATAAGAAAAGAAATTAACAGATGAAAGCATGATATAGACAGATGGATATGTACAACGGAAGATGGAAGTGATCACCATGTATGAGATGCAAGTGATATGAGTCAAAGAACACATCTCATACCAAAAGAATGGGGGCAACGGCAATGGTCAGCGGGTCATGATCTAGATAAAGTTTCAGGCGCTGACCATTGACACGGAAGGTAGAGGAAGATGACGGTTCGGATATGTCAATACTGCCATTGTCATGTACCTTCCTGACCACATAAGGACCTTTTCACTTGCTCTGTAGTTTCCCTGGGAATAATATCAGCCTGGAATCGAACAACCATACGCGCTGATCTATCTCAAACTGTTTATGGCTGATATGGGAATCGTGCCATGTCTT
This sequence comes from Ottelia alismoides, assembly GCA_037367405.1. NCBI lineage: Eukaryota > Viridiplantae > Streptophyta > Magnoliopsida > Alismatales > Hydrocharitaceae > Ottelia > Ottelia alismoides. Next base: position 122,296 of record JAZKJV010007955.1, on the reverse strand, counting down.
CACTTTATCTTTGTACAGTAGGCTGCTAGAAAAGGTTGTATCTCTCAATTCCTCCAGGGATGCCAACTCTACTCTCCGATGTTCTCCTATACTCTCGGGATCCAATAATAGCTCAGTAACTGCCCAAAGTGACTTGCGTTTTATTTCCACAGGAAGATGGCATGGCTTGCCATAGACGAGCCAAAAGGGAGATGTCCCTAATGGATTCTTGAAGGAAGTCCAATAGGCCCACAAGACCGAGTCCAAAAGCTGTGACCAATCCTTTCGGTCTGGGCGGACAACCTTCTGTAGGATAGTCATCTCCCGGTTCGACACTTCGGCAAGACCATTAGCCTGAAGGTGATACGGCGTGGCAACATGATGGTCAATGTCGAACTCATCTGCAAGGGCCCTAACCTTATCATTGATGAAATGAGACCCCCGTCTGAAATCAAGACTCTAGATACCCTGAACCGTGAAATGATATTTTTCCTCAAAAATTTACACACGGTTTTAGCATCTGCGGCTCGGGCGGGGATGGCCTCAACCCATCGGCTGACATAATATACAGCGAGCAAAATATGCTCAAACCCCTGACTCTTAGGAAATGGGCCCATGAAATCAATCCCCCATGCATCAAAAACCTCACAAAAGTGAATGGGTTGCATGGGCATCATGTCTCTCTGTCCGCAGGTTGCCATCTTCTGATAGTCAGTACATCTCTTCATGAACTCATCTGGATCCTTGAAGAGAGTAGGCCACCATAGGCCAGATTGAAGCACCTTCTGTGATGTCCTTTTCCCAGAATGATGTCCTCTTGCCTCAAGCTTGTGGCAGTATGTGAGGATGCTATGCTGCTCTTCTTGAGGAATGCACCTCCTCCAGATGTTGTCCCCTCCTTCATGATAAAGGATGGGATCCTCCCAATGGTAAAGCTTGGCCTTCGCCAGGAAGGTCTCGAGCTTCTGCCTGGGCCAACCTTGTGGGACCGTCTTAGCGACAAGATAGTTTACAATGTCGGCATACCATGGGAGCGAGGTGATAGCCAAGATCGCCTCATCTGGAAACGTCTCTGTGATAGGTGCGATGGGCTCAGATTCCTCAAGGTTCTCTAAGAGGGAGAGATGATCCGCCACCACATTCTTAACTCCAGGATTATCCTTAATCTCAATATCAAACTCCTGGAGTAGAAGGATTCATCTGGTAAGGCGTGCTTTGGCATCCTTCTTAGCCATTAAGTACCGGATGGCGGTGTGATCTGTGTAAATAGTCACTCTAGATCCGAGAATATAAGATCTGTACTTATCCAAAGCAAAGACTACGGCCATCATCTCTTTCTCTGTCACAGTATAATTCTGCTGAGCAGCATCCAAAGTCTGGCTGGCGTAGTGAATGACAAACGACAATCCATCCCTCCCTTGTCCAAGCACAGCCCCAACGGCAAAATCGGAAGCATCCGTCATGATCTCGAATGGGAGAGACCAATCGGGTGGCTGAAGGACAGGAGCCGAAACAACCATATTCTTGAGAGTCTCAAACGATGCAAGACACTTATCATCTACAATGAACTCGGTGTCTTTTGTCATCAAATCAGTGAGCGGTCGGGCCATTCGACTAAAGTCCTGAATAAACCATCGGTAGAAACCTATATGCCCAGAAAAGACCGCAATTGACGTAGATTGGACGGTGGATTGAGTTTCCTAATGATATCCACCTTGGCCGTATCAACCTCCATGCCCCTGTTGGAGATGATATGACCAAGGACCATCCCTTCAGTCACCATGAAGTGACTCTTCTCCCAAGACAATACGAGGTTGACCTCAATGCAGCGTTGAAGCACACGGTCTAGGCAGTCAAGACAAGCATCAAACCCGTTGCCATAGACCAAGAAGTCATCCATGAAGACCTCTAAACAGTCACCCACCATGTCCGAGAAAATGGACAACATGCACCTTTGGAATGTCGCCAGAGCGTTACATAGACCAAAGGGCATCCGTCTGAAAGCATAAGTCCCAAACGGACAGGTGAATGTCATTTTCTCCTGGTCTTCAGGCGCAATGGTCACTTGATTATATCCGGAGTACCCGTCAAGGAAACAATAATGACTCTTCCCAGCTAGCCTCTCGATAATCTGATCAATGAATGGCGGCGGGAAATGATCCTTCTTGGTGGCATGATTCAATCGTCTGTAGTCCACACAGACCCTCCAAGAAGTGGGTACTCGGGTAGCGATCTCCTCTCCAGACTCACTCACAACTTTAGTGATACCCGTCTTCTTGGGTACCACATGTAACGGACTAACCCATTTGGAGTCAGAGATGGGGTAGATAAAATCGGCGCTCCACCACCTCGATATTTCTTTCATGACTACATCTCGAAGATTCGGGTTCAGCCATCGTTGGAACTCACACGACAGCCTAGCGTCATCCTCAAGATAGATGTGGTGGGAGCACAGAGCCGGACTAATCCCCTGGAGATCAGCTATACTCCATCCTATCACCTTACGGTTTATTTCAAGAACCTCCATCAGACGAGATTCTTGTTCTCCAATCAAACCTGCTGAGATAATGACTGGGTACATATCTTGCTCGCCCGCAAGGAATCTATACTTCAGCGACTGCGGCAAGGGTTTCAGTTCTGGACAACTGGAGGTGGCAGATCTGGCTTCTGATAAGTCTGTGTGAAGGCGACCAGGTCTGCATGTGAGAACTCTCGCTCTGCATGAATACCTGACGAAGGGAGCCCTACTGAATCATCAATAAACGTACTGGCTCGCACTCTGTCATGGTTGTTGGCTCAGAAGGAATCAGACAAGGCAAATAGTCATCAAAATCATCCCAATCAATGTCTGAATCCGAGGGATCCGAACTAGATAAACACGACTGAAAATCATCAGCACCACTCGTCCCAACACTGTCAGCCTCAAATGTATCCTCGTCCAGGGGTGTGCTCTCCAGGCTCTCAACTGCCATAAGCTTTAGATATAGTGATATGTAGGCAGGGCAAGGGTTTGTGCTACAGGGTCTGTCCAGATAGATTCATCATCTGTCATGACAAAATCACACTCCTGGTGGATGTCTAGCCCGTCCTCTGTCATCTGCGCGGCTTCGCTGGACTGCTCTGAGCATTCTAATTCTCTCGCTCTGGTTTCCTCGATCGTCTCTATTTGTATGGTTTCGCCCTCTACGCAAAAACATACCTTCCCACTATCATGGTCAGATACTGCCTTAGCTGTAGCCAAGAATGGGCGTCCAAGTATTATGGGGGCATTAGTTACCGACTCAGGGATCTCCATGTCCAACACAATGAAGTCCACGGGGAATTTCAGGCCCTGAATGGTAACGACCACATCTTTCAACAACCCCTTCGACCTCTTACTCGACCTATCAGCAAACTGAAGGACTGTCCTGATCCTAAGAAGAGGACCAAACTTGAATCGGTCGAGTAAGGCTGCCGGAAGAAGGTTAATCGAAGAGCCACTGTCTAATAGAGTACGATCAAACTGCTGCTCCTGAATCTCGCATCTGACATAGGGAGCTCATGCATCCGGTCTTTTGGCTGGCAGTTTGTTCTGAATGGTGCAGCAAGTGTCAAGGGTGAGCATATGGATTTGATCTCTGTACCTCTTCTTCCTGTGGACAGTAGTCGTTTCTTTCAAGTTCTTTTTGAAGAGGGGGATATGCTCAAATGCTTCCCGTAGAGTCAGCTGAATGTGGAATCTATCAATCATCTGGTTGTTGAACTCTACCTGCTGGTTCTTTTTTGGATTTTCTTTTTTATTCCCCTTCCTCCGGTGGAGTGCTTTAGGGAAGGGAATTGTGAGGGCCTCCTCAGATGGAGGACTAGGATGAGGTTCCTGCACCTGTGAAGGAATAGAATCCATACCATGATCATCATTCAACACATATGGATCAGGAGTGTAAACAGAAACCTTTCCTTTATTTATTTATTTTGTTCTTTTTATTGTTTACCACAGTCCATAGATACAAAAGGTGGTAACATCACAGGAGGAAGTTCAACAGAAGTAGAAGTGGTGGCCTCAGCACCACCAACGGCACAAGTCTTCGCGGCATCAACACCGCACTCTGGCTCTGCATCAGCACCACCGTCTGCATCTGGTATCTTGACGGCCTCAGTACCATCGTCTGGAACTCCATCATTGGTGGCATCAGCACCACTGCCTTCAAAGTCATCATTAGCGGCATCAGCATCGCTACTCTGCTCATCTGACGCTCCTGGTTCTGCTTGTGGCTGTCGCTCAGATGAGGCACCGCCGGCTGGCATCCTACCGCTCCTAGTAGTCACAAAATCAGCATCATACAAAGAAAAAGACATGTCACTCAAATAATCACTAGGAGAGGTATCCTCTATGAACTATACCTGCTCAGACTTCCTCTTCAGATTGTTCAGGTTCGATTCAATCTGAGCTGGTATGGCAGCTTTGCCCTTGATGATATCCCTCATCTCCTGCCGGAACTCATCCATTTCCTGCCGGAAGGATGCTCGCTGTTTGGAAAGCAAGCGGGCAAGGTCATCTAGAGCTGGGTTCTCAAAAGCGGGGGCCTGAGAACCGAACGGGTTTCCCTGCTGGAAATGAGGTTGTTGCTGCTGGTGGTGAGGATAATGCTGGGGGGGATGGGAGTATGATCGTTGAGGCTGTTTACGCTGCCTCCACTGTTGTCCCTGATAGGTGGGACGAGGACCGTGCTGGTACTGCTGCTGGTGGGCATACTAGGGTTGTTGATGCTATGGCTGGCTGTTCTGTTGTCCCTGAGCTGGAGGTTGCTGCTGAGATGAGGTGCCACCATTGCCCCAACGGAATCCGGGGTGATCACGACGAATCCCGGGCTGTGGGTACCGATCGTACCAAATCCCATTGACTTCCATCAATGGCTCTTTCTCGAAGGATGGTGGAGCTAGAACTGCCAGTATCTGATCTGGTTGATAGACCACCATTTGAGTGTCCTGAGATGGTGGCTGCGATGGATAGTATTGTAGCAACGGGACCGGCTCTGCCTGAATGTGGTTGACTTGGCGGTATGAGGCAGAGGGCTGGGTTGAACTGCTACTACTAGGATCAGTACGTGACCTGGGAGGCTGATGAGTAGACATTTGTGCCTCCTGGACGCAAAGAATTTGCGTCTTCAAGTCACTCATAGTTTTGGTAATCTGTTCCATCTGGGCCAGTCCTTGCATCTGCTTCTTCTCGAGGATCTCGAGACGGTCCAGCTTTTCACTGATGATGCCCATGTCGGCTGCGGCTGATTCGGCTTGGGTTGGGGCTACCGACGGAGTATGTGGACCAGCATAGATGCGGGCAATCATTTGGAATGATCCCGCTCCTTGCGGGGGCTTCTGTTGCATGTAGACGCGGGCTTGGGCCATAACTGTTGAATTTTCTGCCATCCCTTCATAGATGGCCCAAACATCGTCTTCACCCTTGGAAAAATATGATCCACCACAAGAGGCGTTAACAAGCCCCTGCAGCTCCGGTGTCATCCCACAAAAGAAACTCTGCACTAGATTGGGCTTGGATATATCGTGATGTGGACACCGGTCGATGAGCTCTCTGAATCAATCCCAAGCTTCATAGAATTGTTCATTCGGGATCATTACGAAGTTGCTGATCATTGCTCTTGCTGCGTTCGTCCGGCCGAGAGGATAATACTTGTTTAGGTATGCGGTCCGGAGTTCTGCCCATGTGTCGACAAACCTCCCCAAATGTTTGAGCCAGTATACAGCTCTATCAACCAAAGAGAAGGGGAAGGCTATCATCTTGATGGTGTCCTTGATCACCAGCCTGTCATGAATTGTGCTGCAGATCATTTCAAACTCTTGGAGGTGGAGGTGTAGCTCTTCAGTCACCAGCCCATGGACTTTTGGAAGTAGTTGAATGGTATGAGGGTGAAGCTCGAAATCTCCATGGATGGGCGGGAGTCGGATCCACCGATGAGTAAGGGAGGCTGCTGGATTGTGCAATTCTCTCATGATTGTCTGCGACGGCCTCTCCTGGTTGGGTTCTCCTCCCTCGTTCTCTACAACTGGTATATCACCTCCACCGCCACCGCCCCCAGGTCTGTTCTCTCGCATCTGTGTGATATCTCTCATGAGGTCACCCATGAATACTCCCTGATCACGGATCTGTCTCTGCATTGTCTCCAGGGAAGCTAGCAAGGAATTGTTGATGGCGGCTTGATCATATAAGAATGGAGGGTGCTCATGCTCATCAGGGTGCTCTCCCCTGTCTGCCATCTCGGGATTCTCTGAAAAAGCAAAAGAATCCATCTCAGGTGCCGTCAAATGCTCTGAGCTCTGTGATGCACTAAATTCTGAAACTCTTGGACTGACGGAAGGAGAATGAGAAGGGTGGTCGAGGGGGAATAGGGTGGAAGTGAACTCAGGCTCGGAGAGTGGGTCTGGACTCTCCGAGGTCGTCCTAGATGAATGGGGAGGAGTGCTAGATAGCGGTGCCGACAAAGTAGGCCTAAGAGACCTCCTTCCCATCATCGTGATTATTGAGAAGAGCAAGGTAAATGAAGAATAAGAGGAGGGGCAAAATTACGCATAATTATGCTGTGTTTTTGATCTTGACCTAAAATCAACTAGCAATTAAACACAATACAAGGGGATTCACCAACTCAACACATGAAGCCGTGAAGGTTCGGCTTTTATCTTTGTAATTTTTAGCTTGTTTTCAAGAAGTTATCTTTCAACGAGTCCTTAGAGCGCTACGCCTATAGGAGAGAGAGTACTACCGGAAAAGTATTCTCGTACTTGTCCTCCTCCTGTGTAACCTGTAGCTTGCGCTTTTTGAGGTCCTTGTAACCCTTCCTGGATCCCTACTCAGCCAAAGAAAAAGAGGGAGGAAGCCGATAGGCAAAACCGATACTTCGGATCTCGCTCGAAATGGAATCATCCGTGAGCGTGCAAGACCCTACTCGGACGCAGACGGTGAGACAGACACACCCGTGAAGGCGTGGCCTATGCTCGATACTTCGGACAAGGTCGATGCTCAACACAATAGTGAGTCACCAATGATGACCAAGTCCTACTCGTCTACGTACGATAGTAGCGCTAATACTTCAGAAATCCAGGCGATACACAAGGCAGCCACAAGCTGGGTTTTTGGCTCTAATCCTTACGAAGCCGCTCAACTCACTTGGAAGGAGACCTTCCCATGCAACCTGAAGACAAGTGAGGGTGATATTCTCCCCAAGCAATGAATCCAATTACCAGTTTTATTTTTGGTCAAGTTTTCTTAGCAGTCCCTTTTTTAAATTTTTTGGTGTTATCACTTCTTTTGAGTAAATTCAAACAAGTGCCTAATGTTTTTGTTTTTTCTTGATTCCTACTTGATCCAAAAACAGAGGGAGAAAAGAGTCGGAAAAGCCGTGCAAGTTGGCACCAAGATGGAAATCTCACCTTTGTGCCTATATGATGAATGCAAAGATAGAATGACTTACAGCGCCTCCAGCTCTCTCCATGCGGGATGCAAAGCAGAAATTTATAAACCTAATCTACATGCTGATATGCACACGGAAATCATCCTAAGCAGGCAATTGCTAACGTTAAGAACCACAAGTCAACCACCAATCTCCAATCCTAAAGTTCAGTCTAGGCTCACCCCTCCTCCTCTCGACACATCGAGTCCAGGAGAAGCGCTTGGCGGGATGAGCTCGCGGCACGACGGATCAAAGATGATGATTAACTGTTTAATTAAACTAAGTCCAAATACGCACTATAGGTACATGCAATGGTTATCACGGTGTTTGGACCTAATCTAATCGATCAAGCAATGCCTAAAAATCTAAGGGCTCAATCCACAAAAGAAAGAAAAAAGTAAAACAAAACCGAAAAATGACTGTGGTAAAATACGAAAAAATCCATGGTGAGCCCCCAGGTGAACAGACACCTGGAAATTAGGCCCGAAGTGTCCTGAGTGCCCGAGTGTACTTGTATTATTACAAATTCAAATATGAATCTCTCTCTCACAAAAATAAATAAAAACTATCTAACTCTCTCTCTCTCACTCCTCCTGCTCTCTCCCATCGGCTTGGGCGTGAAAAGCCGACTTCGCTTCCCAAGGCTGCACCGAATCACCTAGGCGATCCTCCTCACTCCGCAGTCCCTCGCAAGAAGACAAGAAAAGAGATGGTCAGAAAGCTCACAGATAAATATCAAAAACAAGAGAGACAAAGCAAGCAATAATGTAGAAAAATAATCACAATCAGACAAAAATGTAATCTATACGTTGTTGCTCCCCGGCAACGGCGCCATTTGATAATCAGGGAAATCGAGGGTCGTACGGTTTCACAAGGCGAAACTGCAGTCGGTGTATTGGCTGCTCAAAAATCCCTAATTAGTCAACAATTAACCCACAATATAAATCAGGAAATGACAAACAAATGTGGAGTTAAAATTTATTTTTAACTCTACAAACAAGGTGTATAGGGGTAAGTATGTAGAGATCGATCACAGGGAGCAAGGCAGGATAGATCTAGCAAGTGTGTATGTGTGTGAGTGTGATGTGTTGTCTACACTATGTAAGGTTTTTTGTGGGTTTTTAATTTTAAATATTTTTTATTTAATTTTTAATTTTGTATTTTGATTTTTAATTGTTTGATATTTTTGTTTTTTTATAAATAGAATATATAGATAATATAAGAAAAGAGGTGATAAAATATTTATAAAAATGAGGAAAATAGTCAAAAATTAGGAAATGAAATGTTTTTAGTCTTCTTATATTTTCTACTATTTTTGTGGTTTTTGGGGATTTTTCAGAATATTTTTGGTATTTTTAAAAGTCAAAATAAAGAAAACAGTGAATAAACTTGCTGGCCAAAACTAAAATGGGAATGAAAAATACCAAACAGTATCAAAATTTTCCCAAATTAATTTTAAAATAAAGATAATAAAATGGGGAACCTACAGGAACTGAGTTTATATTTTTTTGATTTTTCTACAATTTTTTAGATTTTTATGAAGTTTTTGGGTATTTTCTAATTTTTAAGTTTTGGTTTTGAAATTTCTAGTGATTTTTGGACTGACACTAAAAGACACTAAGATAGACCTTAGGTAAATTTTTGGGAATTTTTCAAGGTGTTTTGCTTATTTTTATAGGATTTCTAAGATAGACAGTACTGAAAATGCATGTTTTTTATTTTTAATAAATATAAAAATGCAATAAAAATGTAATGCAAAAATATAGCGTGGATCAGCAAGTTAACAGGAGCCTATGACATTTTTTTGGGAATTTTTCAAGTTAAAATGATGCGTGAAATAAATAGAGAAAGCACATAAAAATATGTGGCCTAGCATGGGTATATATGCAAATAGACAAACAACCAGGGCCTAAGCTGCAATTTTCACGCAAAATTTATAACTAAATAAAATATTTAATGGACCAAACACAAATATCCAGACCCGCAAGGGTATGCCTGTAAAATACCCACCAGGGCGCGTGACTGGCACGCGCTTGGGAGGGACCTAGGTGTAATTTCCAAAAACCTGAGGGCTTCAATGCAAATATTTCAAAACTTTTACACATAATACAAAAATTACTGGACCTAGACGAAATAAGTAAACCCAGAGGGGGTCCTGTGCAAAATGCCCTCACCTCACGTGTACTGGTCACGTGAGGTGACGTGGCCAGGACCTACTTGCAAATACTGAAAGTTCGGGGGCCTAGATTTAATTTTTACAAAAGTTTTTGAACTACAGAGAAATGTTTAAGGACTAACTATTAAATACAAAATTGCGGGGGGTGAATAATGCAAAATACCCCTCGCTGGTTGATCAAACGGTGGAGGGCTTCCCACTTGACACGTGGCAAGCCCTCGTTGCACGATGACGCTTCAGCGATGGAGGGCCACAATTAGATCTGCGATGATGATCTGACGGTGGTGAGCTTGGCGCGATCCAACGGTGGCTGGGCAATCTGGTGCTCCGCCTCGATCCAACGATGGCGAAGACCGGAGCAAGAACAGCGGAGGAGCGCCGGCGAGGCGACTTTCTCCGAGCTCCTGCTCCTTCTCAGGCGAACGTCTGGGCTTCAAAATGGGGCTAGAGACTAATAGGGTCTTCCTCGATCCACTGGGTGGTTCAAAACACCTCGGCGGTTGCTGAGGCTCGCTGGGACGTCGGCGGAGCTGGGAGGCTTCGTGCGTCTCCGGCGAGGGTCAAAACGACCTCCAGGTACGCGTTTGGGCTCGTTGACCTGCAAGAAAAAGTGAGAGGGTCCAGGGCAAGTTGCCTGGACCCCGCAGAGGTGGAATAGCGACGCGAAATGATGAGGAGGTGGTCGGTCGGAGGAGCGCTTCGGCGAGGTGAATGGCTAGCGTGATTTGATCGATGAATGGTGAAATTTCGAGAGGGCTTTTGATCCTAAGACTAAGGCAATAAAAACGCAAAAGAAAATAAGGGAAATGGGGCAGCCTTGATGGCCGGAGCCAGAGGGAAGGGTGTACCTCGAGCGTCGGAGTTGGGGGAGGTGGTGGAAGCGCATCAGACGTCGCTCGACCCACCCGAAGGTCGCCGAGGAGAGCTGTCATTTTCTCCTAGCTATTGGGCACGAAAGGGGAGCTGATCCTATGGAGAGAGGCATTTAAAATCAAAAAGGAAGTCGGGTGTCCAATATATGTGGTTTGACTCTCTGAGCATGGTGCTCCAAAGATCTAGTAGTAACTGGCGAATCGATGGCTCTTTCCCCCAAAAAACGCAAGGGCGTGATAGACCAAGAATCGAGGGACAAAAGTCATGAAGGAATCGATCTCAAAAAGTACAAGATGGAGGCTGTAAAAATCGACAAAAACGATGACAAACCGAGGTTTGTCAGGTGGACAGGCGTGGTGGGACAGTCAGTTGACCGGGGGTCAACGCTGACTGCCTCCTGGTTGGTCCACGTGGACCAACCAGGAAAAACCCTGTGAAAAATAATTAAAAATTCATTTAAAAATAACAGATGATTTTATTAATTTTAGGTTATTAAATAAAAAATGTTTGTAATTTTATAAACTATTTTATGGTGATTTTTAATTATTTTTATGAGGTATATTTTACAAGTTACCTATTATGCCCTTTATAGGTATAATATCTATATATTTTATTCTTGTATTTTCATTTTGTGTTTTTAATTTATTTATTTTAATTTATTATTTTATAAATTTATAAAATACTTTTATACACTTAAATATATTTTTATTTTATTTTTCTGAAGTATTTTGTATAGTTAATAAAATATTAGTATGTATTATACAGGTATGTATATAGGTATTTTACCTATGTGTACTATATACAAGTATTTTTATTTTGTATTGCTTTTGTATTTTAAATCTGATTTTAAAGTACATATATATTATAAATAATATTTATAAAATTATAAAAATAATGGATAAAGAATAAATTGAATATTTTAATATGTACAAATATACTACAAGGGTCCAAAACTCAACTTTCAAATCGTAGCTCCACCAAATGCGAAACCACCGCCATTAAATAGCTTATTTTAAATTATATACAATTAAAGGTGAGTTTGATGCATTTGGAGTTTCCATTTGTGAGATACGGGTCTGGGAAGTTGGGATTCTGGTTTTTTATTCAGGCCATAACTTTTTATCTGTACATTATTTTTCAGTGAAATAAATTTTGTATTTTTATTTATTTAATTATCTACAACTTTCATGTACAAAGTTTCTTTATTTGATGTATAAAAAGTTGAACCAAAAATAGGTCCTAAAATGAATAAAGAATGCATTAAAAAAGAATAGGTATTTTGACTGTATTTTGACCCTTATCTCCCCCTACTTTATTCCTTGTCGACCTATTCATCAAGATGCCTAGGACTCGGGGGTTTTTGGTCATAAAATATTTACAATATTTTGTTCTTTTTCTTTTCTTTTATTTATTCTATGATTTTGGCTTTAATTACAGTATTTTATACACTAAATACATGCACATGCATGAATGCTAAGATGCTCTAATTAAGGGTATTTACACGCATTTACTAGGGTTTTTGAGGCCAAAATGATGGAATAAAGACGATGAAATGTGGATTCATCAATGGGCTGAATGTCAGGCCCATCTGAAATATTGGGCCGAGCTGGAGCACCGCTTAGCAGGAACCCAAGGCCCAAATAGTTGGCCCTCGTATTAGCTCGTGTGTAGCCTTGAAAAGACCCAAGACTAGGCCCGGCCTAACTCTAATGATTTTCATATTCATTATGCTAAAATTGGTCATTTAGGCTCTATTCCCCATCATTCATATGTATTTAATAATTAATAGAGCATTATTAGCATTCATACATGTGTTAATAATACCTGCATTTCATCATGCATAATTGCATTAAAAATCCCAAGTATAAATTAGCCCAAAAAGTCGCTAACTTCTCTTATTTTTAGTTAATTCATCGTAACTTCATTTGACCCCAAACCACCTCCATTGTGTAGATATTATTACCCTTAGTAAATAAAAAATACAAAAAAATTACTAACTTCAATAAGTGTCAAATAATCCCAAAGTCTAATTTCACATCTGATAGACTAAAATGAGCATATCTCCCACATACAGTGTCCGATTTTGGTCTACTCACTTTTAAAGTACTCCATTTTCAAATACCTTCAAAACAAGAGCAATTTCGTAAAATTCGGAGTTCATATGTGAAAGTTGGGTTTTGGGCCTCTTTTGCGCATTTTGATTTTTACTATTTTTGACCTGCGTTTTTATGTGCATAATTAACTCTTTTAATTTTATTTCTTTTTCATTTGTATTCTTTGATGAAAGTTTTATTAAGCGACGCAAAAATCCAAATCCAGATTAAAACTGAAATCAAAGAAACTGACCGAGTCCAAGTGTCCTTTGTGAGTCTGCACAAAAGTTAAGTGTTTCTGACTTCTATTTTATTTTACTATTTTCTTATTTATCAAAAATTCAAAAAAATAGATTAGTGTGTAATTAATTTTCTTGTATTTTATCGTATTTTTTCTATAATTTTTATCCTCTCGAAAATCACCAAAAAAATACAAAATCACAAAAATCTGATTTTCTATACACATGGAATACCACCAAAAATACCACTTCGCAAAGGTGACCTCTTTTGCTCCTGGATCCTTCATGAAAGTTGTAGGTCTTGACGTGAAGAATAACTTTTGTGAAGGAAATTTTTCGATCCGAGGTCTCCTTCTATTTCTTTTCTATTTTTCTTTACCCTTGAATTTTGAAAATATTTTTGGGTGCCACGTGGCAGCCCTAGGGCGTGCCATGTGGAACCCCTCTTCTTCTCTCTCCAGCCCGCCCAGGTCACGTGCCCAGCACGTGACCCGACCTCCTTCCCCCTTCTGTCGTTACCCCCTTCCCCACCCCCACCCCCCGCCATTCCCCCTCCTGTAACGCCCATCGCCGCCTCTCCCTCGCCAGTCGTTCCTCCTCCCGTAACGCCCTCGCACCACCTCCTATAAAGCCCAGCCCCCACGCGATGCTCCGACCATCCGCCCTTCGTCCTCCAGTGCCGGTGACAGTGGTAGCAACAAGGCGACGTGATCCGGGGGTGATGGCCACCTTTGTCGTCAATCTTCCTTGAGGATACGGTTGAAGCTTCGGAGCCCATCTGCCGCCTCCTCGAAGCGATTATCGGAGAACTACTTCTCCTAAGTTCCAGGCAAATCCTGCAACCTTCAGTACTTCTTTTTTTTCTTTCTTTTTGTTGCAGGTTCATCGCCACAGACCCCACCATCTTCACTCCGTGCTCCGCCTGTCGCCGACCACCTGACCTCCATTCGCCCCTCCTCGCTCGGCCACAGACCTCCACCCCGAGCACCTCTGCGCGCAGCTATCATGCGTTTTAAGGTCCCTGCACATGCTCCGACGTTAGCCTCGTGAAGGGGACTCCCCTTCACCGCTCGCGCCCAGCACCTCTCCTCCGCCGCGTGGGGGTGCCGCCTCCGCCTAGCGCCGCACCTCCCGCCTCGCCTCTGCTCGTCTCCACGCATGTCCTCCACCGCGCTGGGGTGCCGCCCTCCGCCATCGGGCAGCGTGCGTGGATGCGCCTCGTTGGACAGATCTGCAACCTCCCCTCACGTGTGAAGCACGTGAGGCGGGGGTTATTTTTATCTACCCCCCTCCGTTTCCTGCCAATCACGAAGTGGCCCACACAATTATTGACATCATCGTCACGTGTTTAGCACGTGACGTACTGGAAAAATTGCATCAAAAGCCCGACAGGGCTGGAAAATTACAGATTAGCTCTCAGGGACCCGTTTGAAGCAATAATAATTATTTTTATTACATTTTAGTCCCTACTATTTCAATTCATCACATCTTTTGCATACGAACTCTGATTGTAGCGTACAATATGTTGATTTGAAGCTATTTCTATGCTCTATCACTTGGCATAATCTGTGAATAGATTCTAGGTTGTTTATTGATAATTATTATTGAGGATATTTGTTGGCTTATGCAGGCTTATTTGACGTACTTGTGCTTGAAAATTTATTGGTAAATTTTTGCAGGAAGTGGGATGATGATTTTAAACTATGGTGATCATTGATGGTTAATCTCATATTTTAGATTTCACGGGAGATTGATTTAGATCCATTCCTCTAAGTTTATGGCCAACTATTTGAGGAATTAATTCAAAGATATTTGGAGGCCTGATATCTCGCTTCAAATTATTTTGAGCTTAAATTTATTACCCTGAGCACCAAGTTAGATCATTTTGTATTTGTGATTAATCTTGTGAAATTATTGATTATATTATTTGATGGATTAAATCAGTGCAGGGAACTCATTTGAGGAAAGAGAATTATCGGACATATTTTTGAGGAACCAATTTGTGTAGGAATATGAATTGATCTCATAATCTTATGGCTTACATTTTGGGATTAAGTGAAATTATCTCATTCGAAATAATCTCTTTTCGATCTGTGATTGTCTTTCGAGAATTAATTGATAAATTTCATTGAGGATTGAATTTTATACTTCACAGATCCTGAGCATAATCATCTCTGTTTATTTTCTTTGCATAGCATCTCCATCATTGCATTGTATATCTTCTCAACACAGAAATTAATCGAACATTGATTAATTATTTAATTTGATTTGAGGCCATGCAACTAGGAATCACCGTTCCATGTGTTCGACCTTGGTGAACTTGCCAAATATAAATCTTCCACAACATTCAAAGATTGTGGTTCTTGACGAACCGAATTTGCCTTCTATACTACGATTATTATTCATTTTTAAAGAGGCAAATTTCATGTTCATCAAATGGCACCGTTGCCGGGAAACGGTGAATTTTTAGGATTTTAAATCATTTTGTGTAATTAATTTTTGTAAAATTAATTTTTGTATCAGTTTTTTCTTTTCCTTTTTCTTTTTTCTTTTTTTTGCATTTTGTTCTGCATTTCTCTCTTACTCCATCTATTAACGGCAATTTCTCTCTTTGCAGACTTCTGGGAGCAGAATTTTGAGATTAAATCAATGATCTGCAAAAAGACTGAATTATAATTTTTGTGAGAGAAAGCTTAGACTAGGTTTAATTTTATGCATTATTATCAGGGTCCCTCTCTTTGAACCCTTGTAATAATACAGATTGAACTTTTCTGTGGTGTGTCGGGTCTGTTTCAACCCGTTCTGTGTCGTTGGGACCCGACTTGAGTGGTGTAGGACTTAGGCACATATACGATTATTTCTCTATCATTGATTGTGCTCGTAATTCTTAGGCCACACTCTCACTAATATACGCACTATAGATCGTTCAACATTAGCCAAATTCTGGAATCAATTCTTCCCGCTAATAGAACTATCTGCATAGGGTGTTTTTCATTTGTGCATATCATTTAGTGTAAATTTTAATTCCTTGGACTGCATCCCGCATGAAGAACGCAAGGATTCACTGTAAGTCTTTCTCTTAAGCATGCATCATTGATTTACGTTTGCATTGGCTTTTTCGATTTTCCTTTCTCAAGTTTTACAACCTAGGATTTAAAGGAATTGGGATTGCTCGATAGGCGTGAATTTCTATGCTCACATAAACTTCAGTGATAACCTTAATTTAAAATTGGGACTGCTAATCAAGGTGACTATAAATAAACTAACCTAAAATTAACCTGTGTTTGGTGGAGAGAAACCCACTCATTGTTTGTAAGGACAAGATCGCACACCTTAGGATAGAGCCCAAAACCGAAATACTTCATTCAAACTACTGATTTTAAAAACAATTAGCTACTTTTCAGTGAGGGTCTCGGGTAGCCGTTTACGGTCCGACTTCCCTTAGTAGAGTAGGTGGTTTAGAGGACACCGTGGAAGGCTCCGTCCTCAAGTAACACGGGTAGCCGTTTAAACGGTCCGTACTTACACCTATACTGGCTGAAAGTAGGTGCAACTAGTTGTATGAACTCGGGACAGTCTTTGTAAAATATTTCGGCACCTAACAGCTCCGCTTAATTTTCAAGATTGTTTTGTCATTAAATTAAAATTGAAAAGATAAGCGGCTGAACCCTAACGTGCCTTCACCAGTGTTGAGTGAGTGAATTTACGTGTTTGTTTTGTGTTTGATTTGTGTGCGTCAAAGACCTTGCAATCGCAAGCAAATCGTGGTTTGCTAATCATTCCATCCCTCTTGAGAAGATGTCGGCACAGTGGTCTTCTTTTCTGATCTCCATGACCTCATCCCGATATCCTTCTTCTCACACTCCTCAGGAGAACCTGATCTTCAAATCAGGTTCCCCTCAGCCATCATTCTCTTCCCGCCCATACATCCCACCCTATGACCACACTTCTTCTTCTTGTAATAGATTTCTCTCACATTCTGACAATCTTATAAACATGAGAGAGAGACCAGAATTGAGGATGAATAATAGAGTGACCGATGCTACAACACGATCTCCGGTTACCAAGATCTCACAACCTCTTGAACCATCCCCTACTCAAGATGATTATCCTCTTAAGTACAATCATTTTTCCTTTGACAATCCACGAGAAAACCAAAGTCAAGGAAATATAACTCACGACCAGACCATAATGATGATGAACAATCAATACTCTACTCGAGGTTACATGCTAGAATCACGACGCATGGAGAATGATTAATCAATCACTCGTCATGAGATGTTTGAAGATGAGATTGTTCGGATTAATCATAGAGCGGATACTTTAACTGAGAGAATATATGAGCTCATCCAATCCATGCAGAATTCAGAAGAAGTGAGGCCGCCACCATACGAACCACTAGATTATCATGCGACTCACAATCAGACACAATCACTGACCTCTGACCCCCCGACTGACCATATTACAGAAAATACCAAAAAATTGAAAAAAATATGAAAATTCAAAAAAATTGGACAATTCTGAAATGGAAGCATTTTGCAAGTGTTTGATTTTATAGCTTCCATTGATCAAAGCCATAGAATATGTGCCCGATCTTAAGAGATTTGTGAAGAGTTGATTGAACCCCAAAAAGACGGGCAAGAAACGATCCAGGACTGAATATCATGTCATATCTATGGCTAGTTCTTTGGTGATGAATCATAAAATCAAAAGCCGCAAAGTCAAGCGGTTGACTCGGATCACATGTTAAAATTGAGGATTCAACATTCACTCATGTTCGGTAAGACGACGACTCCACATTAAACATCCTCCCTAAGTCCATCTTTGACCAACTCAAACTCGGACAACTAAAAAAGACTAGGGTGATCGTTCAATTACCCGATCGATCTACCAAAACACCGCGGGGGATCGTTTCTATCGTCATAAATTTCTGAGGTAAAGAACACAAAGTGGACTTTATTGTCCTTGACATTGACCATTCCGGAAGGATGTCTGAGTCTCCTATCATTTTAGGAAAGCCGTTCTTAGCCTCCGCTAAGGTGATCGTCGATTGCGAGACTCAGGAAATCAAGTTCCTGAACTCGGACCACAATGAACAAACCCCCAATGACACGTCATACTCTGAGGAAAACCAGCTTGAAACCGACTGTTATGATCAGGAGATAAATATTTCACATTATCAGACATCTCCGCATGACACACTGATACAAACCCTAGGAGAGTCACCTAAAAGACTGACTTTTGAATAAACTTCGGATTCTCACCACCCTATCACTACTCCTAGGAAAAATCAAGATTTTTGAGCTTATGAGGAATTGGACCATATTATTGAAAATCACCACGATTATTTGAGTGGTCCAATCTTTGAGTCAGCAGTAATTCATGATATACTTGAACCATATAAGGAACCGACTCCAGAAACATCCGATGTCACCAAAATTCACGATCCTCCGGAAGTGACATCAACACCCCAGCCATAAACCACAAAACCACCTGGAACAATCTCCCTCGACTGAAGCATCGCATGACCCTTCAAGAATTGGTCGACTTTTACAAGGATTTATCTGATGAGGAACTCACGAATGTCACATCGGTTACTCAAGACAGGGAGATAAAGACTGTCCAACTTCCACCCAATACTTCCCAAGGAAACAAACCGACCAAGAAAGTCACCTTTGACCTTAGACACCAAGTGATTTCTGAAGAGTCCTCGTCCGGTCCTGATGTGGTTCATCAGATAAGTGCAATAGGTACAGCTCTGATCCATGGGCACTTACCTCTGATCGACAAAAGTTGGAGATCCTCTGCAGACGACTACTATTCTCCTGAGGACGGCTCCGACGATGGTTGGTCTTCTTCATCGGTCCCCTCTTCATCACACTCCACATCTCCATACTATCTCACTCCTCACTCTCGCAAGAAGGTCCGTCGCAAACCTCCTTGATCTTGTACATCCGCAAATCTACCCGGTACCCCATCTGTAATTATCCGATTATACTTAGGCTGGCCTGAGCCTAAGTATAGGGGGACCACTACCACTGTTTATACATCGCTTCTCTTCTTTTATTTTTGACACATCTATACTTCGTACGAGCTATGTCTACGTTTCACTTTGTGCCATGAGGACATAGCACAAGCTAAGTATAGGGGGTGTATTTGTATATATTTTATCTACTTTATCCATAACTCGTACTTTAATTTTTTTTATCTAACACTGGGGATGGGTACAATTAGTGTGTATAATACCTGTTTTAAAAAAAACATCGAAAAAAACTTTTTGCATTAAAAAAATCACTCATGGTCTTGCATTTCATCAAGCATTTCATGCATTCCTTGGTTGATATATTCCTGACACATTCACCCTCACTCAAGTCTTGAGGAATTTTTAGGACACTTGATTTCTAAGATCTTGAGATTCTGAGTTAGCATGCCTTAGTCATTAGGGTTTTTTTGAACTTAATAATGCACACTTCCCTAGTTTGAAAGATTTGAGCGCTATATTGCACTCTTCATCTCTACCTTCAAAAAGAATATGATCAGCACAATCACTTTCACAACTGCATGATTGATGAGATGAGTTGAGTTATCACTTGAGGAACTGGGATTAAAGATTTGAGTTTAGACCCGATCTGATGATATTCGAGGATGGGATAAAGTTAATAAAGGCTGCAGAAAACCTGAGTGTCAGCAATACCCTAGCCAGTATGTGAACAAGATTCATATGCTATCTCTTTGATAAATGACCTAAGTGCCAGGGTGTGATGAAACTTAATGAAAATTGTTGATCAGTGTGCGCCAACTTTTGGTAAAAGCAGTGGAGCTAGCCAACAAAATAAAAGAAAAAGAAATGTCAAAGAAAAGCTCTATCATCCAAAGTCAAATTCTAAATGAGCTTCTACCAATGGCGAGCACTCCCAAACATTTTCAAAGTGTCCACTTGGACCAAGCGCTAATTAGGACTAAGGAGTCGATTTGACACCACAAAAGGGCTCTACATCGTAAGCGATACAAGTCTGGGTGTCGAAGGTATCTTAGATACTCAAAAAAGACACACCCCGGTGTACTCCCAGAAAAACAAGTGCAGACGACTCCAAATTCTCTTGACGGACACATTGATCTACAAAATAAAAATATACTTGTGTTGAGTAATAAGGCACTCGAGATGCACCTTGTTCCAATGTGAGGGAGAGAAAATTAGACACAATCCTATGCCTTCCATCATCTGGCCGTCCATCTACACTTTCAAGTCTGACAAACTAATGAGACGGTTGACTGAAGCAAGAATAGACTTATTCCCTAGTGTTGAGGATTAGGTCTAGAGGAGGATCTCTTGGATTGGAACTTTGGGTGATGCCTAGACTTGACTCTCATGAATGCAGTACACTAAAAATCATATCCTTATATTATATGTACAAACAGAGAGTCTGAACATTAGAGAGGTTGGATTCTTTTTTATTAACGCTTGGTTGAACCCAGAATTTTAGGATCACTCAAATTAAGGGTCTTCTCTGAATTAAGCCTTGAAAATCGACTTGCACAGTCAGGGATGTATTCAATTAAGTCATTCATTCATGCTCGGGGATGAGCATGGTCTAAGTAATAGGGGTATGATGAATCTCGTATTCATCATGCTAAAATTGGTCATTTAGGCTCTGTTCCCCATCATTCATATGCATTTAATCATTAATAGAGCATTATTAGCATTCATACATGTGTTGATAATACCTGCATTTCATCATGCATAATTGCATTAAAATCCCATGTGTAAATCAGCCCAAAAAGCCACTAACTTCTCTTATTTTTAGTTAATTCATCCTAACTCCGATTGACCCCAAACCACCTCCATTGTGTAGATATTATTATCCTTATTAAAAAATATAAAAAAATACTAACTTCAATAAGTGTCAAATAAACCCAGTCTAATTTCACATCTGACAGACTAAAATGAGCATATCTCCCACATACAGTGTCCGATTTTGGTCTACTCACTTTTAAAGTACTCCATTTTCAAATACCTTCTAAACTAGATCAATATCATAAAATTTGGAGTTCATATGTGAAAGTTGGGTTTTGGGCCTCTTTTGCGCATTTTGACTTTTTACTATTTTTGACCTGAGTTTTTGTGTGCATAATTAACTCTTTTAATATTTATTTCTTTTTCATTTATGTTCTTTGATGAAAGTTTTATTAAGCGACGCAAAAATCCAAATCCAGATTAAAACTGAAATCAAAGAAACTGACCGAGTCCAAGTGTCCTTTGTGAGTCTGCACAAAAGTTAAGTGCTTCTGACTTCTATTTTATTTTTCTATTTTCTTATTTATTAAAAATCCAAAAAATTAGATTAGTGTGTAATTAATTTTCTTGTATTTTATCGTATTTTTTCTATAATTTTTATCCTCTCGAAAATCACCAAAAAATAACAAAATCACAAAAATCCTCTTTTCTATACACATGGAATAACACCAAAAATACCACTTCGCACAGGTGACCTCTTTTGCTCCCAGGTCCTTCATGAAAGTTGTAGGTCTCGACATGACGAACAACTTTCGTAAAGGAAATTTTTCGATCTGAGGCCTCCTTCTATTTATTTTCTATTTTTCTTTACCCTTGAATTTTGAAAAAATTTTTGGGTGCCACGTGGCAGCCCTCCCTAGGGCATGCCACATGGCACCCCTCTTCTTCTCTATCCAGCCCGCCCAGGTCACGTGCCCAGCACGTGACCCGACCTCCTTCCCCCTTCAGCCATTATCCCCCCTCCCCGTCGTTCCCCCTCCTGTAACGCCCATCGCTGCCTCTCCCTCGCCAGTCGTTCCTCCTCCTGTAACGCCCTCACACCATCTCCTATAAAGCCCAGCCCCCGCGCGACGCTCCGACTATCCGCCCTTCATCCTCCAGTGCCGGTGACAATGGTAGCAACAAGGCGGCGTGATCCAGGGGTGCTGGCCACCTCTGTCGCTGATCTTCCTTGAGGATACAGTTGAAGCTTCGGAGCCCGTCTGCTGCCTCCTCAAAGCGATTATCGGAGAACTGCTTCTCCTAAGTTCCAGGCAAATCACGCAACCTTCAGTACTTGTTTTTTCCTTTCTTTTTGTTGCAGGTTCATCGCCACAGACCCGACCATATTCACTCCGCACTCCGTCTGTCGTCGACCACCTGACATCCATTCGCCCCTCCTCGCTCGGCCACAGACCTCAACCCTGAGCACCTCTGCGCACAGCTGTCGTGCGCTGTAAAGTCCCGGCACCTGCTCCAACGTTAGCCTCGCGAAGGGGACTCCCCTTCGCCGCTCGCGCCCAGCACCTCTCCTCCGTCGTGCGGGGGTGCTGCCTCCGCCCAGCGCCGCACCTCCCGCCTCGCCTCTGCTTGTCTCCGCTCCTGTCGTCCGCCGCGCAGGGGTGCCGCCCTCCGCCATCAGGCAGCGTGCGTGGGCACGCCTCGTTGGACAGATCTGCAACCTCCCCTCACTTGTGAAGCACGTGAGGTGGGGTTATTTTTATCTACCCCCCTCCATTTCCTACCAATCACGAAGTGGCCCACACAATTGCTGACGTCATCGTCACGTGCATAGCACGTGACGCACTAGGAAAATTGCATCAAAAGCCCGACAAGTCTCGAAAATTACAGATAAGCTCTTAGGGACCCGTTTGAAGCAATAATAATTATTTTTATTACATTTTAGTCCCTACTATTTCAATTCATCACATCTTTTGCATACGAACTTTGATTGTAGCGTATAATATGTCGATTTGAAGCTATTTCCATGCTCTATCACTTGGCATAATCTGTGAACAGATTCGAGGCTGTTTATTGATAATTATTATTGAGAATATCTGTTGTCTTATGCAGGCTTATTTGACGTACTTTTGCTTGAAAATTTATTGGTAATTTTTTGCAGGAAGTCGGATGATGATTTTAAACTATGGTGATCATTGATGGTTAATCTCATATTTTAGATTTCACAGGAGATTGATTTAGATCCATTCCTCTAAGTTTATGGCCAACTATTCGAGGAATTAACTCAAAGATATTTGGAGGCCTGATATCTCGCTTCAAATTATTCTAAGCTTAAATTTATTACCCTGAGCACCAAGTTAGATCATTTTTTATTTGTGATTAATCTTGTGAAATTATTGATTATATTATTTAAAGGATTAAATCAGTGCAGGGAACTCATTTGAGAAAAGAGAATTATCGAACATATTTTTGAGGAACCAATTTGTGTAGGAATATGAATTGATCTCATAATCTTCTGGCTTACATTTTGGGATTAAGTGAAATTATCTCATTCGAAATAATCTCTTTTCGATATGTGATTGTCTTTCAAGAATTAATTGATAAATTTCATTGAGGATTGAATTTTATACTTCACAGATCCTGAGCATAATCGTCTCTGTTTATTTTCTTTACATCGCATCTCCATCATTGCATTGTATATCTTCTCAACACAGAAATTAATCGAACATTGATTAATTATTTAATTTGATTTGAGGCCATGCAACTAGGAATCACCGTTCCCTGTGTTCGACCTTTGTGAACTTGCCAAGTATAAATCTTCCACAACATTCAAAGATTGTGGTTTTTGACGAACCAAATTTGCCTCCTATACTACTATTATTATTCATTTTTAAAGAGGCAAATTTCACGTTCATCAAATGACGTCGTTGCTGGGGATTATTAACACTACCTAGTATCCACCCTAACCTAACGATTCCCCCACCCATGTCCCACCTACCCACTTCCCATCATGACTCCACACCCTCTTCTGGTGGGGGACTGGTCAGCGGTCTCTTCCATCCCATCCTCGAGATCGATCGCATCCAATCCCCATCCATTACCTTCGAAGCTCCACCTCCCATGAGTCATCTTTCCTCCCTTCCCATGTTAGTCTCGAGGCTACTAGGCTCCAAAGAAGGTGGTGGCGGCTCCCTTCCATTACCTCGCCTTCCGCACGTTTTGGTTATGCTTCCCTCGCCCCCTCCGTTCTACATAAGAAAACAGTTGTGAATAACTAGTGCTTTAATGTTTCCAAGCTTACAAACTCCATGCCCGAAGTTAAAAATGGGGTACTGTTCTCCTCACGATAAAATCTAGGTCATACGTTCTCCTGCTTTGTACATACTCGATTTAGAATATACTAGTATATTTGCCCGCGCTCCACGACGGGGTGAATATAAATTATGAAATATTTTAAAAATTATAAAATATAAGTGAACTTTTAATTTATAATACTAATAAAAGATTAAAAATAATCATATGTAAATCTCCTCAATATTCATCTGCAAATCTCCTCAATATTCAATATGTTAATATTTTTTATAAAGAGCATAAAAATACAAATGTGATAGAGGATTTGGCTACGAAGCTTCCAGAGAACATGTGTTGAGCTCAAGGGCCTATGTTACCTATGATGAGCGGTAGAGGTCCTTGCCTCTTTTTCTCTGATTCAACTCGACGAAGATCGATGGTGTATGCATGGTTGCACAACGCAAAGTGCAGTGGAGTTTATACGATGCTGGCTTGATTAGATTTGAGGCGACAATATGAGGAGGCTTCAAGCTCAAAAGAGGTTTAAAGCTTGTCGAAGGAAGAAGGCATGGCTCAAGTAGATAGGGCCTCGACAACTACGAGATAGTTGCTCTTCTATGGACTCCTCAACATTGGAGATGGTGTACTGATGTCGATGGAAGCCACGAAGGAGCTTCATTCAGATGACAGACGTCTGACCAATTTCATTGGTGCTCGACTGATGTTGAGAAAGTGATCCGGGTGTCCAGCTCGATGGTAGTCAAGCTTCGATGGTTGATTGGTGAATGGAGAGGAATCATTGAAGGCTTGTAAAAGTACACCTCACTCGATAGTTTCAACGTAGGTGTGGTAGATTTTTGCGATGGTGACTTTGCCATTCTATTGATAGTTATAAGCAACCGAACAACAAGGTATATTTTCTTCACTTTGTGTATGTGAAGATTGGGGGATTGTATTTCTTCAAGTTCTTCCTCTTAATGACCTTTCACCCATTCATTCCTCTCAATCGTCGTGCGTAGGAGCTCCACCCATCATCCATGTTTGTAATGTCGTGACCGAGCAACAAACTTGAATCATCCCTTAGAATTTGTAGGATAATGGACATGAGGCTATTGTGAGAGAGAGGAAAGGGCAAGACGTGGATTTATAGGGGATAGGAGAGGATAGTTGCTGCTATTGATGAGAGAGAGAGAGAGAGAGATAAAAAGAGATATTTCAATGTAGGGACCAAGAAGGAGGAGGGAAGGGAAATCCATATGATACATGTTGCATTATTGTGATTTATATGTAGAAAGAAATTTTAAAATTGATACTTTATTCTGAGTTTGTTCGTGTAACTTGTTTTTTCATATATATTTGTTTGTTACGAATAAAAATTTGGATAAGAAATAATATATATACAATTAATATCCGTGCTCATATGTAATTAGTTAAGAAGTGTAAAAAAGCCACACATTTTGTTATTATATATTATATAATTAGCAGGTTGAAATTTTCCAGGTGGAAATAGATTAACATGACGTCTTTCAAATTTGTTTATGAGGATCCATTTTTGTGATGGAAAAATGGATCATCTATTTTGAATTAGTTTCTCTACTCCGTTGCCTCTTCACGGACTCGTTCTCATGTCCAAAAAATTTGTGTGAGCTTTAATCTCTCGTTCCATCTGAATCGAAAGGGGTTGGTTGTCGAAGAATCGTTGATAGTCTCCAGTAAAACCTCTATTAGTTTGAGATTATTTTTATTATATGTTACCTCTTTTGCAATATTTTTTGAGAGGCAGTTTGACCCTCTTGATATTCTTGCAAGATAAAAAAGCAGGTTATTCACGATTAGCTTTTCCTAAGTTTAGGTTACAGTTATGTAATAACCCTCGCTTGGCCCAGAACCCGACTAATCGAACTATCACGAGTAAGGCCAATCCCATGAAGGTGATTACACTTCAACTTAGTGTTTTGGACGGAGCAGATCCTCTCTCGTAATCCCTTTTACGGCAGAGATTGTTGTGATTCCCTTCTTTTGACAAAATCAATTTTAAAAGATCCAATCACATGGACTTAATCGTCTATTAATGTTATACATACCTACCAAAATTCGCTCAAATCCGATGTCATTTATTATTTATCGTAATGGTCAAATATCCGATCAATATTTGAGCAATTCAAATCCCATTTAAAAAAACCAGAATCGTTAAGATAAAATAGCAAATGACATCATATTTGAGCAAAATTTAGTATGTACATAGAGTATTAATCGAAGATTCAATCAATGCAGATGCATATTTTGGAATTGATTTTGCAAAGAAGAATGGAGACCACAACATCTCTCCTGTGGGGAGGGTCCCACCGTTTATTGCTTCGAACTCGGCCCAACCTAGCAGCGATCCTCGAAGGTTGGCCAAGATCAGGGAATGGAATGTATTCTCGTGAGATTATTAAACACCAATTTCCAAATTCCGAAAGGAGGGCCTGGACATAAATTCCACCACTGACAGACAAAGTAGTGCCTAATTTCAGGTGTACGTCACACGTGCACATTTAATAGGGCCTTTGTCTGCACACGGGCAGACGGCAGACCATAGGGGACGGCAGACCACATGAAGCAATTCATACGACGCGTATCCATTCTTGAAAGAAGGATTGGAGGTGATGTGCTGGGCAAAAAATCCACCTTTAACTAAGGTGTGTATGTGTAGGGAATTTATCCAATCAGCTCTAAGCCCATTAGCGTTTCAGTGAGCATCATTTGTAGGCCACACACGTGTATTACCAATTGAGTGGTTACCTATTTCGAAGGATGTCGTTTTTGGGAGGAGATTAATATGCCAAGCGATTTAACATTAAGTGGTATTCCAATTAAATCGTGTCCTAAAAAAAGGAAGAATGTTTTAGAAAGTAAACGTTCGAATCGATGATTTCTTGCAGAAAATTGAGATCCAAATACTCAGGTCAGTAATATATATACAATAGTTAAGTAATTGGTTGTTGCGAGATCAGTAATATCCAAACAGTGGTCATTAATTTACATTCATTTTATTATATGATGCAGAATTCAGTAATATATACACACAGGTCAAGTAAGTGCTTGTTGTGAAGCCAGTAAAACCACATCAAATGGTCAGCAATTTCCATATGTATTATTACTTTAAACAGAATTCAGTAATTTAGAGACGATACTCAAGTAATATATATACAGTTCTTAAGTAAATTATTGTTGTGTGTTCAGTAATGTATATATCTATATTTTATATTACATGTTCAGTAATATGTATACGATTATCAAGTAATAGCTACTATGAGATCAGTAATAACAAAGTAATGGTCAGTAAGTCATGGACATTGTTCAAGTAAGAAAGTAACTATTTGTTAATGCAATGCTCATTACATACACAATGGTATTACTAATCATTTCTTATGTTATTACTAATCTCACAACACACATTTACTTGACTATTCTATATATATATTACTAAATTATGTACACGATAACTATTTGGATGTAAATTACTGATCATTGTCTTGATATTACAGATATCGCAAGAAGCATTTACTTGACCGGATTATATTTATTACTATCATAGTGTTTGGATTATCCGCACGGAATCATTTATCTGGATCGTTTCTTTCGAAAACCGTCTTCCCATTTTTAAAGATGATGTATAATAGGAAATATAATATTTATTAAATATGTGGTAGCCTATAATTAGAAATATAATTATTGCTAATACACGTGTATGACCCATAATGTGTGCTCACCGAAACGTTAATGGGTATAGGGCCCTCTAGATAAGTCCTATATATATAGGAGAAACTTCAAATGAGACAGGGTCTCATTGTGATTATGATGAGCCGCAATATCTAGTCGTTGGATTCGGATCGATGGACATGATTAAAATCAGATTTGCAATAGAAAACCACCATCAAAACCGTCCTCCATCCCATTTTTATGGAAATTCTTAACCTATTAACCATAATTCCGAGTATTCCTAAAATGTCGGAGCTGACCATGAGCTCCCCTTTACGGAAGTAAATTAATACTTTCCTTCTTTTATTATTATCATAAGCACCCGTCGATACATCCTCATGATTACTCAATTAATTTTTTCCATTTATAACTCAATGTTAATTTTTAATTGTAAAGTCGGAACCATCCAATAGGAAATATACTTTTTAATCCAACGAATTTTGTAATATAGTATACTTTTATTTCGAAACTTGTGTAAATATTTGTATAAATCAAATCAAATTTAAGAAAAAATTAATTAAAATTTAATTTTACATAATTATTAAATTACAAATATTTTAATCTTAATATTATTTTCAAACATCGGAGTATACATTGTTGAGACCATCAGTTTATATTAAATTTGCTTAAAATTTAAATTTCAGTAATATATGCTATTTCGAATACCAACCAAGTGTTTGTATTATTATACCTTTGAGTTTCAAATTTGTTCCAATCTATTCAAATATCGACGTAAAAATTAATTGTGAAAACTGTTAATTAATTGTTGCTAAATTTTTAAAAATACATTTGTTTTTTTAAACCATAACATATTAACAGTGTTCAATAATTGAAATTGTTCGTAATGAAATCTCATTAACCTTTGGATACCGTTTTACTTCCTCCTAAATTATTTAACTAATCATCATGACATAAATATAGTACATTTGTTGTTATTAAAACCAACAAAATATGAACAAATTTTTGTAAATTTATTAGCTCTATTTCAAAAAAAGTAACTTACAATAGCAATTCGTTCAAACCTTATTCAATAAAGTATCCTTAAAAAGTAACCTTTTTTGAACTCTTTGGTATTTAATATATAAAATAGCTGGCCATAAATCTGTTTTTAATAAATTAGTTATGCATAATTTGTAGACCCGTGTTTTCCTCTACTCTCCTCTGAAAATTGCAGGTCCGTATCCTCTAAATATAGAAATAGTTTTTCATCAAACCATTCCATATAATGATAGTGGTTTTGAACTCATCCATCCGTTCTTAATCCAACCGTAATTATGGTTGGCTCACTATAATCTCTATAAGACCCCACCTCATTTGAAAGGGTCCCTATATATATATATATATATATATATATATATATATTCAATTGCTTTTGAATTTGCATAATGATGTTGAATTTTTTAATGATTGATCTAAAGTCGTGGGTGGTTGTGCTATTGTTATGCCCCATATATTCTAAATAAATTACGTTAAAGCAAAATAAAAAATATCACCCATGGAAAAAAGGCTTAATTTAAAGAAGCTTCATATATTTTTCAGGCCAGCTTAGCCTAGGCCCGACCTATCAGACCATTGGTCGGGTCAGGTCTTGGGCACTCAATAAAAAAAGTGAACATGCATATGCCCGACCCATGGGCTCGCTATCCTAGATGGCTTGGGTTTGGACTGACCTAGGCCCAGCTTGACCCGATCAGATGCTCAACCCTACCATAGTTTAGAGATCGAGGTCCATGTCTTTATCGATTAATAAACGTTGGGAGAAAAATAAGGAGAAAGAAAATATTAATGCACGCTCATTTCATAAAGAAAACCAGGGACGAAGCTAGAAATATCTATTTGGGAGGGGCTAAGATACTATTTATGTTCTTATAACCATCAATTATGATTTTCGTTGGCAATGTTTATTGGATTTTAAAGATCGTATAATGTTTAAGAAAGGACGGTAAATATTTTAGTACAAAGATTTTTTAAGATGTTTTACATTAGAAAACTTATAAAATTAACATATTACATGAAAACACTTATAAAATTTATTTTTTTAATTAAAAACACTTATAAAATTGAAATTTTACACCATTGCCCTTGAAAATTTGTATTAAAAACAATATCTCTATAAAATTCTTCATTTTATACGAATGTCCTTCAGTTAATATTTCATTAAGTAACACCACCACATCTAGTTTTTTTAAATACAAAAAAATATTTTTCTATACTTGCTTTCTTAACCATTTATTCTTTTAAATACTTCTCAACCTTCATTCCAATAACTTTTTCCGCACGTTTCATTGTCATCATTAATTTGATGGTAGAGCTTCATGCAATTACCACAAGTCTCTCTTTAAGTACCTTCTCCACTCCTCCACATTAATTTGTTTTGTTCTTTGAGGTGAAAAGTTTTGATATGTGTTCTCATTGCACCTTTATTTTGTGTATGAAAATAATTGAATGCCAACTATATGCTTACAAAAGTATAATTATAAATAATTTTATCAATAATTCACATATAAGATGATATTATAGAAAAAGATTCAAAATCTAAGATATAAGAGGATGTACTATGAAATACTTAATACGTATGGATGTGAATAAAAATAATACATATGTATATGTTCCTCTATCATATTATTTTCTATTTTATATAGATTTCAATATATGTATGCTTATCCAATTTAAAATAGATGTTTTATTATATATTTATTATTAAATAAGTACATTTAACATATTTATATCATGTATAAACCATTCAATACAAATATATTTAAGCTAATCTATAAAATATTTCTTATATTAGCATTTTCTGATTTGTAAATTGTTTTATTCAAAACTATTTCTAAGGATATTGTAACATAACTTTCATATCTGTCAACATGTTTGTCCGCATCTATATTCACATTTTAAATAGAATCAAGACATAATTATTACTTATGTTTATATCTATTCATTTGGAACTAGGGATGCAGGCTTATATATATATATATATAGAGAGAGAGAGAGAGAGGAAAGGGATCCTACTCCATGGAGTAGGTAACTTACCTACTCCACTTTCTTTTTTCCAATTTTTTTATTTTTTTTTTGAAAAATACTTCCATGGATTTGCATAATTATATCCCTCTAATATGTCATTCAAATTTCGTCAAAAACAGAGACTCTTATGGTCTCCATCCAGAACATGAAAAATACAGCAAATCTATGACCGTTAAAAAATGACTGTCTGGATGGGGGCCGTAGGAGTCTCTATTTCTGACGAAATTTGAATGATATATTAGAGGGATATATTTATGAAAACTCATGGAAGCATTTTTCAAAAAAATAAAAAAATTGAAAAAGAAGAAAATGGAGTAGGTAAGTTACCTACTCCATGGAGTAGGATCCCTTTTCTCATATATATATATATATATGGGAAAAGGGAAGCTACACCGAGGGGTGCAACTAACTAGCTACACCCGGGTATTTTTCTCCTTAATTTTTGATTTTTTTTGAAGAAACTTTTGGGGGATTTACTTAATTTATTGTGTGGAATATGTGTTTCAAATTTCATGCAAAACAAACACTCCTACCATGCCCATCTAAATATGGTCAATTTCAATAATTCTGAAACCGTTAAAATGTCATAGCCTTGATGGAGATGATAGAAATGTCGAATTTAGTTGAAATTGGTATGATATCATGGTGATATATAGTGATTTAATTCCCCCTAGGTTTCATTTCAAAAACACAAAAAAACAATGAAAAAAATGATCGGGTGCAGCTAGTTAGCTACACCCCCGGGTGCAGCTTCCCTAGCCCCTATATATGTATGTATATATATATAGAGAGAGAGAGAGGATAGGGAGTATGCACCCAGGTGCATGTAATTCTACATGCACCCGGGCATATATCTCCCAAATTTTTTTTACTTTTCTGAAAAATACCGTCATGTATATTCTTCTATATATCCCTCCTGTATGTCATTCCAATTTCGTCAGAAACAGAGACCCCTATGTCCTCCATCCAAAATAGGTTGATTACAGCAATTCTAAGACCGTTAAAATAATGTATTCTAGATGGAGGATGTAGGGGTCTCTATTTTTGATGAAATTGGAATGACATACAGGAGGGATATATAGATGAATATACATGACGGTATTTTTCGGAAAAGTAAAAAAATTTGGGAGTTATAGGCCCGGGTGCATGTAGAATACATGCACCTGGGTGCATACTCCCTATCCTCATATATATATATATATATATATATATATATATATAGGGAATTTATCCAGAGAGTACAGGGCCCATTTGAGTTCGGATGAGCACCCAATCCTAGCCGTCCATCGCAAAAAATAGGAACCGATTCAATCCCAAAAAAATAGGAACCGATTTTTGTATGGAAATAAAATAAAACCAAAAATTAGAACATTGCTAAAAATAGCCTTGCATTTGTGGAAAGAGGAAGGCGCGTGCATTTGATTGCTAAAATCTATCGTTTCATTCCAACGCATGGCATTTGTTTCGTTCCAACGCAAGATGGGACGTATGTGATTCGATTTCATAATTTAATCGCTTATTTCTATCATAATTTCGTTGTTTTAATGATTTTTTGATTTTTGGCAATGTTTGTTTTGGGATCAATACGACGAGATGATGAATTCATTAATTTTTTTTATGAATTCTGCATATTTTTTATCATAAGCGATGTTTTATTCGAGAAGTATGATTGGAATATGAGAAAGTTGTATTCATAATATCGATTTTTATTCATTTTGATACACGATTTGTATTCCTAATTGATTTTTTATCGAAGGTATTTTGATTTCATATAATAAAAAGTTACAGTAAATTTGTAACTTTATTGTTGGCTTTGAGTAACTTTATTACATGTATCAATAAGTTTTATATATATATGTTAGTAAGAAATTCCATATAACTTGTACTAGTAACTATCGGATAATGACCAGTAACAATTAATATACGCTTTGGTAACATTGTAAACCATTACTAGTATTTTAATAACTTACATATATAACAAGTAATATTTATACTATCCATCAGTAACTTTTTAGCATGTAGAAGTAACTTTATAATAATAACAAGTAACTCTGGTAACATTGTAACTTCATTACTGGTTGTCAGTAACTATATTATAACAATCAGTAGGTTTATAAATACAACACATTACAAGTTACTTGTCATATAACAAATGTTACTAACAATTCATTAAAAGTTACTTGTCATTGAATGATTATTACTGAAGCGAGTATATTGCTGAGTTACCATTCTTTATATGATTCTTACTATTCACAGATATAAAATAGTACTGAAGCAAATATCTTCCTGAAACGTTATTGAAAAATTTGTAATTAATGTGTATTCTTTTCCAATTTCTTGATATTTTAATTTTTTAAATGGTCAATTAACTTATTGTTTCTTACAGAACATTGCAACAATTTGGTGTCTTGAAGAAGTTGTTGTTATGCCGAGGAGCGAGAGCAAAACATCATCTAAATGGACTAGAAGACAACAGTTGAAATTTGAATGTTTACCATATAACAATAATTAAGTAATTTATGTGTGGCTTTCAGTAACACTTGACGTATTACAAGTAATTATATAAGCTACATAAGTAAAGAATGTTTTGATTCGATAGTATTTTAAAACAAAGAATGCAACAAGTAAGATATATAGAAGAATCAGTAACATGTAATAATAACAAGTAATTACTGATCTCACAATAATAATTACTTGAGAACTGAATATGTATTACTTGAGTAACATGAATAAATTACTGGTCTCTGTACATTGTAAGTCACGGACATTGCTCAAGTAAGAATGTAACATATAATCATTAACATATTCACCTTCTATACGATTAATATGGAAATAGTACTTTGAAAAAGAAGTTATTAAATACATACACATAAGGAAAAATGAATTCGTGAAATAAATAGAATGCTTCGTTGACGAAAAAGGAAAAAATATTACAGAAATGAATGCAATACGCATTACATACACAATGGTATTACTAATCCTTTGTTATGTTATTACTGATCTCGCAACACACATTTACTTGACCATTGTATACGTATTACTAAATTCTGCACATCTTAACTATTTGGATGAAAATTACTGATCATTGTCTTCATATTACCGATCTCATAACAAGCACTTACTTGACCAAAGTATATTTGTTACTATCCCGTCGTTTGGATCTTAATAATCAGCACGAAATCATTTATTTGAATCTTTTCTTTCCAAAACCGTCATCCCTTTTATTAAGGACATTGTATAATTGGAAATAGAGTCATTGTTAAATACGTGGTAGACTATAATTAGAAATATAGTTATTACTAATACTGTCACCTACCAAATGTAACCAACGCATACACGTGGCGAGCCCACGTTTGGTGCACACCACAACCCAAATGGGCACTGTGCTCTCTGGATATGCCCTCAATATAAGGATCTGATCTGGTGCGCCTTGCAAAGTTGCGCTCTTGTGCGCCTGACCATTCCCGTAATAAACTCTCTCCCTCTCCCGTAATAAACTCCATGCACGTTTCATGTCTACGTGGCATATTTATATCCGCAACCTTCTTCTTTCTCCAATCTCTTCCCAACGATTCCATCTTTTATCAACAAGTATTATCAGGTTATCTTTCATTCTCCTCTCAGAACGACTATGCATTGTCTCAAAAATATACGTTCGTGATTCTTGAGCTCTCTTGAACATTGTCCATTCATCATATCTCTCGCATAATTTATATTATTCTCTCTAACCAAAACAAGTTCTCATTCTCGTTAAATATAATACGTAAATTTATTTTTTATTACTAATTCATAACGTAAGATAAAACATATCCAATAGTTTACATGATATAATGATTCACTAATATCAAGTAAAAATAATTACAATATTTTATTGATATGATTTTATACATATGCAATGACATTTTATGTGCAAGTATTATTACGGGAGAGAGGGAGAGATTTTACGGGAATGGTCAGGCGCACAAGAGCGCAACTTTGCAAGGCGCACCAGATCAGATCCCTATATATATATATATATATATATGGTGCACTTGAATTGAGGTGGCACCTTTCCTTGATTTTGGAAAGGTGTCAATTTCGGCCATTGGATGGTAAATATGTGTTGGAGATTAAAACCACCATGGTATAATTGGTGTTTTGATGTAATAAAGCTTCCTAAAATTGAGGATATATTAAACTAATGCTTAATTAGTACAATCCACGTCATCGAATATTCTATATTTAGACAAGCCTGATGAGTGCGTGTTGTATATTCCAGAAATATATGATGGAATAAATGCTTGCGTTTTGAAATAACTGTTATCAATTTACAAAAGATTGATATATTTTATCATCACGTGTTGTAAATTACAAAAATAATAATAACTGATGTACGGAAAAAGCCCAAATTCAACAAAAATAATATGTTTTGTATAGTTGTGTTTCCTAAAATATAGGAGGCTTTTAATGGCATAATTAATTGATTTACACGTGGAAAATATTCCTATAATGATGGGATTTTTGTTGTAACTTTATTTCCTAATATATCAAATGGGATAAATTCCGAACGCATTATATATGCTACACATCATACGTATATTGTTTTAGGAGGTTTAAATAAGGGATGTATTTTTTTAATTCTTAAATTAGAAAAATGCACATTGTAGCATACATTAAAACTCATTTTCTTCCTAATTCTGTAGAAACCGATGTTTGTATTGTAAATTTTGGAGTATCTTTTGTAAATTGTATTTGATTTATTTTGAAAAATTATGCAGTTTTCTTTGAGAACATTCTGTCGGAGCAAAGTTTGTAAACTATGATATTGTTTTGTAAATTTTGCGATCTCTTTTGTAAAATGATTGTGATTTTTGTAAAATAGATTGCTTATTATTAATGTATAAATTTTTTTAAATGTTCATCCATTCCAATATCGTAGGTCTATCAAAATCCGTCATCCACTGTAAAGTATGTGTAGCTTTGGTAAAATCCATGCTCTCATTGTAGCAATTATGTGTGATCTGTAAAATAAAAGAATCAATCAGTAATTTATCATTTATTATTTAAAGAGGATAACATGAAAAATGTGAAATGTAAAATGAATGTAGGTAATGTAAAAATAATGGGTGCATGTTTGAACTTGCGGTACAAAAGCCGTTTAAATGTAAAATATACCATGGTATAGCAAAATGAGATAATGAAATGTAAAATAATCATATGTAATGTAGTTATTCTATCATATTGTTAAAATAGCATAATCAAAATCACTAAACATAAAAATTTCATGCGTATAAGTCATTAATGCAATTAGAAAGAACTTAACTTAAAATCGGATGTGTATATACATGTTGTGTAATCTATATAGAGGAGAAACAAGATATCTAATCGAATACGATTGGATATTAGATCGATATGGAGTCAAAATCAAAAGAAAATTAAAATCAAAATTAAAAATAAAGCAATGTAAAATAATCTGGATCGCAATCAATGGATGAATAAAAAATACTAAGAATATGAATAAAGTACTAAGAACAGGCAACCAGTTCCTACCACTCAACCATCATCGTCATGCACCCCATCGTCTTTGTCATACACCATCATCTCCAAACACAACCACTTCCTCTACATGGAGTGTTGACGAAGAAGAGAGAGGGGGAGAGGACCCTTATCGAGTTTTTCTTTTGGAAATTCGAGAGACCCAAGATCATAATGGATGCTATATTTAGAAATTAAATTCGAGTAATTAATAAGTAACGGGATAATGTCGTGATCAAATGGAATATTCCAATTTTTTTCTAAAAACAACGTTTTGGAGGTTGTTTCGACGGTGGTTTTGGATTTAGTTTAGTGGTTTGTTAACCACCATTGATCCAAATCGGATGGCTCTTAAGAGGTGCTGCACCATACTCATGGTAAGGTGACACCTCAATTCAAGTTTTCCCTATATATATATATATATATAGAGGGCATATCCAGAGAGCACTGTGCCCATTTGAGGTTTTTTGAGCACCAAACGTGGGCTCGCCACGTGTATGTGATGGTTCTATTTGGAAGGGGACGGTTTTGGTAATAGCAATGTACTTTGCATTATTAACATAATAGGAATTCGAGTTAAATCATTTCCATAAAAATAGGTGGTCGGTTTTAGTAAGATAAAAAAATACACATTTTAATTATTGCCAGCATTCGATCTATTTATGGAATGATCATTCCACGTATAGATATGTAAACTTCTGAATTACTGATTATAGTTATTGATTACGTCAGTTACTAATGTCCATACAATAATTACCGATTACAAATATGCATATTACTGAACGTATTATGAATTTTACTGAAGTTATAACGTTCATATAGCAATTATTAATTACAAATGTCCATACTGAATGTTACTGAACTCTTTGTAATTGTTACTGAACTCCCAATGCATATGAATGTTACTTGGCTAATTACAAATGTCCATAATGAATGTTACTGAACGCATTATGAATGTTACTGAACTCATTGTAATTGTTACTGAAGTTATATTTACTAATATCCATACATCAATTACTGGTTATGTAATTACTAGTGTCCATACAATATTTACTGATTACAATGTCCATATTACTGAACCCATTCTGATTGTTACTGAATATATTATTTTATTATTACTGATCTCATAATAGCCATTACTTGAGAATTGTATATACATTACTGAACACACAACAAAAATTACTTGAGACTGTATATATATTACTTGAGTACTGTCTCTAAATTACTAAATTGTATTCAAATTAATAACACATATGGAAATTACTGACCATTTGTTATGGTTTTACTGACTTCACAACAAGCACTTACTTGACCATTGTATTCATATTACTGAAATATGTACCATATAAACATGTGCTATAAGATATAGATATATACATTACTGAACAAACAACAAAAATTTACTTGAGATTGTATATATATTACTTGAGTACTATCTCTAAATTACCAAATTCTATTCAAATTAATAACACATATGGAAATTACTGACCATTTGTTATGGTTTTACTGACTTCACAAGAAACACTTACTTGACCAGTGTATACATATTACTGAAACATGTACCATATAATAAAATGAATGTAAATTACTAACCATTGTTTGGATATTACCAATCTCGCAACAACTATTTACTTGACTATTGTATATATGTTACTGATTCCATTTGAATATGTTACGCACAATATATAAGATGTTACTTATCGTTCTTACAAATAGGACAATGATCTATAAGTTACTTACGTAATTTAACAAGTTACTTGTTATACACATCATGTTAATGATATTAATACAAAATTTACTTATATTAAAACAAAGACTGTCTGATTATATCTAATGATATCATTTTCAAAAGATGGAACAACAGAATCTCGTGTTCTGTGGATGTAAACTTCTAAGCAATCATATTGCTTTCATGATCTAAATATAATTGATAGTCATCCATCATCGTTCCTTCTCATATGATGTTCTCACGATCGAAATCCAACCAAGAATCATCATTCGTCATTGCTTCTGAGATTTCATGATCCAAATCCAATGACAAATCGAGCATCACGTTTGAATCTGAAATCGAAAATATAAAAACAAACGATTAAACTGAGATCATAATATGAACCAACAATGAAAACTCACGAGCAAAATAAGAGGAAACATAAATTTTGCAACGAACGATTGATTAAAAAAAGTTCTACAAAAATACCTTCGAAGAACGAAGCTCCTGCAATTTCAGAAGCTTGGTCGTCGCGCGAGATCAACAAGAATATGTTCGAAATGACCATATCAAACACAAAAGATCAGCGGACGCTAATTTTAGAAAGTCTGAAAATACCATTTTTAAATAGACACCAAATATTGTGACTTGTGACGTGATCCTAAAATTTAGGGATTGATATTGGGAATCCAACGGCTGTGAGGATGGGCTCATTTCATTCAAATGGGCACAGTGCTCTCTGGATAAATTCCCTATATATATATATATATATATATGGGAAAAATGAGTCTACCTCGACGGGTGCAGGTAACTCCCTACACCCGGCCTAATTTTTCATTATTTTTTTGATTTTTTTGAAATGAAACCTTGGGGGGTTTAGATCACCATGTTGTCATTTCAAATTCAACTTAATTCGAGACTTCTATCATCTCCATCAAGACTACTAAATTTTAACGGTCTCAAAATTGCTTAAATCGGCCCTGTCTAGATGAACATGTTAGGAATGTTTGTTTTGCATGAAACTTGAAACACATATATCTCTTAACATATTAAGTAAATTCCCCCAACTTTTATTTTAAAAAAAATAAAAAAATAGTCGAAAAATGGGGTGGGTGCAGGGAGT
The DNA here is from genome assembly GCA_037367405.1 of Ottelia alismoides. NCBI lineage: Eukaryota > Viridiplantae > Streptophyta > Magnoliopsida > Alismatales > Hydrocharitaceae > Ottelia > Ottelia alismoides. The sequence continues at coordinate 83,355 of JAZKJV010007955.1, read as the reverse complement.
TTCCTACACCCCAGGGTGCAGGCTCCCTGCCCCCTATATATATATATATATATGTATATGTATGTATGTATCTAGTCTTCCATTATCTGTTTTATACATATTCTGACATCAGTATCCGTATCCGTTTTAAAATAGATATGAGTAAGAATATCACATTGATATCCGCAAACATATGTATCTATATCTATATATGTATATCTGTTTTCATATATAAATATTGTTGTAAATTTATTTTTAACTATATATAATATACTTGTGTGCATCTTTTGTTATAGTTTTAATGATATCAGTACATTTTTATATATATCGTGTGTGTTCTATTCAATACATCTTCATTTAAGCTAACCTATGAAGTATTCCTGATCTTACTCTTATGTGAAGTATCCATTTTATACTTGTTCTAATTTTTAAGGATAGTATAGTTTTAATATCCATCAATATATGTATTCGTATTTAAAAATGGATAAGGATATGGTAACATCTATATCTGTATCCACTCGTTTGCATCTCTATTTGGAATCCTTTGGGTGCCTTACTTGTTGAGTGCAACTTCTCTCTATATATAATAAATTTTGATTATTATTTTAATAATCTTACTTTATAGATACATTGATATATGTTGAAATTAATATGCATTCTAAAATCAATAAGATCCACTATATACAACATATTGGTGGTTATATTTTTCTCAATGCAAAGCATATAAAATAAAGTTATTATTTGAGACATGGGTGGCTAAGCACCAACCCACCCCCCTTGTCTCCATCATTGAACAAAACTAAATGTTTTGAATTTCTTTATTTTTGCTTTTTGTAAATATATTGTATATATTTCATGTTTGAATGAACCCGGTAAATGACCTTTAGTGGTCAACAACTGTACCTCGGCCATTTCACGATCGACGGTAGCGAGATGACTGGATCCGACAGTGCTACGTCGTGCGGACGCGGAGAAGACGGGGCCGGACGGCTCGAGGGGCCTGCGCCCTATAAATAGACCCTCCGACGGGTGGAGAAGCCATCAAACAACGTCTCGAGTACAGGAGCCCCCTCTTCCATCCCTCTCTCTGTTCTCCATCATCTTCCCCCTCTTGTTCTCTCTCAATGCAAGGAGCAAAGCATACCTTGACGACCTGCATCTGGTATCAGAGTCAGGTTACAATCCTGGAACCTGTAATTAAAAAAAACTAAAAAATCTAGAGAAGGCACTAACACAAAAAAGAGAGTTGGTATCATTATACATATATGCAAATAGATAACTTTTTATTCAACAACTAACTTACGTATTAAAAAAGAATATATATATATATATGTATATATATTAAGTATTATAGCAATATAATATAATACGTATATAGTATATTGGGAAATTGAAAGAAAAAAATACAAAATCACAAAACATAGTTATTTTAAAGCTACCAAAATGAGGAATAGGATTTGACCACTTATCCCTACCTAGATATCTTCTCCTGCCAAAAGCTAATGTTTTTAGATCTTGATAAAACCAAGATAATGATACTCTATCTCAGGATAACCTATACTGAGATAAAATCATTATATTACAATTACATCATCAAATTATTATTTTTTATTTTTTTTCTTAATCCTGAAACGAATCAGAATTAGAACGAGGGATGATCCTACTTATCCCTTGTATATCTTATCTTATCCAAGGTGAGAAGAGAGAAAATAAATTGGTATTATTATTTCCTCTCTCACTTTCATCTGTACCTGAGAAAACCTAACCTCTACCCCTTCTCTTCCCACCATCTCGTCGCGGCCGCGCCACCGTCATCTCGTCGTCGCCGCGCCACCGTCATCACTCCTCCTCGACACCGACACCGCCGTTACCGCCTCTCGACACGGACGTAGCCAACGCCGGCTTTCCTTGCTCTCCTTATCAACGCCACATATATTGACGACACAGCCACCGCCGACGCCGTCGTTTTGTGAGTTTTTCGCACCTGCTCTTTTTGATGCTGTCCATATTTTTGCTTGTCTTCATTGTTTCCATCCGTCGAGACCGCGGCATCGGTCGAAACCAAATATTTTTTTTTTTGCAGAGCTTTATGGCTCTTTGGAGTTCTTTCATAGGGCTATATTTAGTTTTTTATTCAAGAATAGATCCAGAGCCACTTTGGGACGCTGATTAGCAGTTATTTGTTAATGCTACAGCATAGCTTGGTGCCACCAACAAACAAGCGCCTGCACTAGCAGGATCTGAATTGTGTATATGTTCCAATCCGTCTTGTTCAAACCACTTAGCCCTATTGTGGTGAAATTAATTCATGTTTTGCCATGAAATCATTTCTTTTCAGTGACATGAATACATGCGGAATATGAAGTTTTAAAATGAAAGATGTCCTATTTATTAAATAAAAATAATCTAACCTTGTTGATTATGATAATAAAAAGGTACTATTAAATAATTGTATGTAATTGAAAACTGTAATGAATTGAATAGAACGTCCGCGAACCTGTTTGGTAATTGGGTTGGGTTGGAGTAATCTTACGTGAATAGTAGCTGTTTGGATTGTTAGGAGAGCTGGAGAGGGTTGGAATGGGGAATGTGATGTGATGTCACATTGGCTTGTGATGGAATTCCATCCCATGAATGCATGGGGTAAACCGGGTTACATGGGGGTAACCTGGTAACCAAACGAGCCCAGTGAGTCTGAAGAACAAAATTCTCATTTTACTTAATCAAAACAAACCCAAACTTTATACCTAAAAATAAACGAAACCGCATTTAGGTAGTTTCACTCAGTCAGGTTCGGTTTGTTTACACCATACCACATAATTGTCCTGTACCTATATGGCTGAATGGACACTGCATACCGACATTCTGAATGTTGGCTATGACTGATACCTTTTTGTTATCGGTATCTATTACAATGAGTTTATTATAAAGTGGTTAACGTATTTGGGGTATTCGGATGGATTTCTATTACTTCTTGCTACTAATACTTTATGCTTGGTCTTGAATTCAGGTTGATTACATCTAACCGGAAAGATTCGTTAATGAGATGCTTGGAAAGGGAAGGAAACCAACTGGGAAAGGAGGAGAAATGGCTGCTCATTACGCCTTTGGCCCTCTCGAGGATGACATCATAATCAAGCGAAGGCTTCTCACCAGAGTAACGACTACGAGAGGTGAACCCCCTCTGAAGAAGCTGCACAAGAAGTTCAGCTCCTTTGCTCTGGAGGTAGAGAAGGATGCAGATAATATAAGAGACTGTGAGAGGCTGTACAAGTCCTTCTTGCAGGAAATGGCAACTTTTGAGATGCCTCTCATAAAAAGCAAGGCGGTCGTAGATGCCAATGTACGTGAGAAGGAAAGCCTCGACAAGTTGCAGGAGCAGATACAAGGACAGATTGTGCAGGCGCAGTCGGATATCGAGGATCTGAAGAGGCAACTTGAGGAAAGCAAGATCGAGAGGCAGCACAAGGAGGAATGCGAGGCCATTAGGAGGTTGATTGCTATGCAGCCTCCGAGGTCGGAGACCCAGAAGAGCATATCGATTCTCGAGAACGAAATCCAGTCGTTGGAAGCTGAAAACATCGCTGGAGTGAGGACCTTGGATCTCCGGAAGAAACAATTTTCTCTTTTACTGCATCTGGTATGTTCCTTTATTCACAAGACCTCGTTATCTTGACTTTGAACTCAGTCAACAATTTGGCATGTACGATTGTTCTTTGGTCGTAAGTATGTTTTCCATTCTTTTTTTGAGGAATTCACGTTTTAGAAGATATGCTTGTCTGCCAGCTTTCTTGAATGATCCTACTCGGTGGATGTAATATGGTCATCTTTAGACTGGTCTCTGCCAAACCAGTTGGTGCCATTGCTCATCTGCTTTGGGGTGTTAGTCTGGGGCTAATACAATTGAAAATAAATTGCAGCTTAATGATGAGAATTATATAACGGCATCTATAAATGTTGGAAGGTGATGTAATCTAACTGATTCAGATGGATAGGCCTATGAGATTTATAACATTAGCAGTTATTCGTGCTTTCCACTTCTTTGGGCTCCGGTTGCTGTTATCCCTGCTTACGTGAAAGCTCTTAAATAAATGGAGGTTGGAAACTGCGCTTCTGCACTTATAGAGAGCATGTTCTTCGTGTATGCAGTCTGTGCCCCCATGCTGCACTTATAGTGGGCATGCATGCTCTTCTACCACACTTAACTGTGTTATTTGTATAATTTCTGCTTCAGTGCCATGATTCGTGCTATTCCTTATTATTGACGGGAAACCCGTGCTTAGTTTTCATAAATAGTTCCGTATTACCAATGTAAAGATCTGTTTTTTTCAATACCACCGCAGGTGGATGAGTTGCAGAGCACGATCGTGGATGACCAGAAGAACTTAGCTGATGAGCTGAGAATTGCAATGGAAGAACAGAAAAATGATGATGCCAGCGGCGCCTTGGAAGCCATGGCCATAGACTGATTGTTATGATGTTTGTGATGCCTATTATCCATCTCAATTAGTCTCTCATGTGGCATCTGTAGGAAATTTAGACTTGGATGTTGTATGGTATTTTTAACCTTTGATGTATCGTTGTGCTTGCTTCATATATTTACCGGATTTTGTTCAGGTAGTTTCCAGTTGACTTTTCCATGGATAATGCTGACATAAATTGGAAAGTTTTGTTCAATCATTGTATGTGTTTGTATGGAATAAAAAAAATCATTTTTTGCATGTGAATGTGCCTCATTCGTCATTTGATTCTTTCTGGCAATTATGAGTACCTGGATTAAATGGGTATATCTTGATACATCTGAATACATTTCTGAGTGGATACTGATAAAGCTATCATTTCGATATCTGTAAATATCTAGCAAATTCTATTCTAGTACACAAATATAGCCATTGATGACATCTTATTCCTATATATAATGAAGTTTATGCATTTTCTAGCTATGTTTGATATAATGTATTAACAAAGCAAACATATTGTAGTTTTAAAATACCTATATATTCAAATTTATCTACAACACGTTTTTCACTAAAATTCATATCCGGAATAAGGATATCACTACCTTAAAACCCGTCACAAACACCTATTATCCTCGCCAAGATCAAAACTTTATGCAACAAACAGAAATGCTATCTCAATTATCGAGCATGGTAAGCGTGAGATCGACGATCGGCACTGCTGGTCAGCCCAGTAGAACATGGCTTGTGAGGCATGCCGATGTGATCCACACAGTGACGGTAATGCCTCTGCTACCGGCGTATGGTTTGCGGGAGAGGAGACTCGACGTTATAATTAACATCCATTAAAACTGAATCTAGCCCGATGGTTGAATGCCAGCATAAACTGGCATTCTTGTAGTGTACTATTGGTGGATGACTACAACCACCTAGTGTGGGCATATATGCTAATATCTATGGGCGTGTAATTTGAGGAATTTGAAAGATTCAAAATGCTCGTGGAGAAGGAATCCGGGAAGAAGATGGATACACTCAAGACTAATCAAGGGGACGAATTTTGACAAGAAAATTCACCCAATTATGTGAGAAGGAAGGTATCGGTGACTTCTAATCACACCCTATATACCACAGCAAAATGGTGTTGTAGAGAGACGGAATCGAATGATACTCAGTCAGGTGACAACCAAGGCATTGGAGGGAGGGAGTTCGTATTAAGCCCGGTACGGGCAAATACCAAACCTTGAACACAAGCTAAGTCTTTAGCTGTGTTGAAAGGAAATCGAAAGGATGATTTCATTATCAAACCCTAGAGCTCTCTTATATAGGAGAAAAGCTCTATGGGTAAATTACAAAGGAGTGACCATATAACATAAACACGATAATATAAACATGATATCTTAACACTCCCCCTCAAGATGGAGCATATATATCTATCATGCTCAGCTTTGAACAACAGTGATGGAAAGGACCTCTAGCCAGAGCTTTTGTAAACATATCTGCAATCTGATCTCCTGATGCAACATAGGATGCCGAAATAAGCCCCTTCTGGATCAAGTCTCGAGTGTAGTGGCAGTCTACCTCGATGTGCTTTGTCCTTTCATGGAATGCTGGATTATTGGCTATAAACAAAGCTGCTTGATTATCACATTTGAGATGCATAGGAAGAGGTACTTCAATTAGTAAATCAGTCAAGACAGACTTGACCCACATCATCTCAGTACTTCCTTGGGCCATTGCCCTATATTCCGATTCTGCCCTAGATCGAGCAACGACAGTCTGTTTCTTACTCTTCCATGAGACTGGTGAGCGACCAACAAAGACAATGAAGCCTGAAGTAGACTTCCTGTCATTAGGACACCCAGCATAATCTGCATCAGCATACCCTGTGACTGAGATAGACATATCTCTTCTAAACAGAAGACCTGCGCCTGGAGATGACTTCAAGTATCTCAGAATCATGAATACAACATCCATGTGCACCTGCCTGGGTTGCTCCATGAACTGACTTACTTTACTCACAGCAAAAGATATATCAGGCTTGGTAATAGTGACATACAATAATTTCCCTACCAGTTCTCTGTAGCATCTCTTGTCCACCTCCTCAGATCCGTCATCATGAAGCTTCACATCAGGATCCATTGGGGTCGTAGCTGGTCTAAATCCTGTCATTCCTATCTCATATAGAAGATCAGTAATATACTTTCTTTGTGTCATAACCATACCCTGTTGATTTCGTGCAAATTCCAATCCAAGGAAGTAACAAAGCGTACCCAAGTCCTTGGTAACAAACTGATGTCCAAGGAAGTCCTTTGTTGCCCGAATTCCCTGTGCATCACTGCCAGTGATAACAATGTCATCAACATAAACCAAGATGACCACTATACCTCGCTGGTCTCTCTTTACAAAAAGAGTATGATTTGCAGTAGATCTGACAAACCCCTTCTGCTCAATCAATTCCGAGAGCTTCTGAAACCAAGCCCTCGGACTTTGCTTAAGGCCATATATAGCCTTATGAAGATGACATACCATACTGGACTCCCCCTCAGCAGCAAACCCATGTGGCTGCTGCATATAGACCTCCTCCTGCAAATCATCGTACAAGAAAGCATTTTAACATCCAACTGGAAAAGTGGCCAATCTCTCACCACAGCAACAGAAATGAGAATCCGCAAGGTAGAATGACGCGCCACAGGAGAGAATGTGTCATGATAGTCCACCCCATAGGTTTGAGTGAATCCACGAGCAACCAGCCTGGCCTTGTATCGGTCCACTGTACCATCAGCGCGCTGCTTCACAGTAAAAACCCATTTTCTACCAACAATAGATGCACCTGGTGGAGGGTGGATAACACTCCACGTACCACGCGATTGTAATGCTGCCATCTCTTCCTCCATGGCCAAACGCCACTGACTACTGTGCAAGGCCTCCTGATACGACCGTGGTATCTGTATAGCGGACAAGCCCACAACAAAATGTTGAAAGTCCTTGGATAGACTCTCTAGGGAAACATGAGAACCAAAGTCCATCCTATATTTGGGGTTCATCGTACGTGCACGCTTCTGTCGCCGGAGTGCAATAGGAATATTCAAATCATCAATATTAGCAGTAGAAGTATCATCTGCACCCTGAAACTCATTTTGTGCAAGCAAATCACCCACGCCATCAGAAGAACTCAAATGATCAAGACATACCTCGGGCGTGCTGGGTGATTGAGGAGGCGCCTGAGCTGGAATCCTTCTCTGGTAGACCTGTGGAAAGAAAGTAGGAGACGGCGGAGGTGGTGGCGGTGATGGTGGTGATGATGGTGGTGATGGTGAAGGTGATGGAGGATGACCGAGCACTGACGGAGGAGGAGGCATATAAATATCTTCGCCATCCTCTGAAGGAGCAAGCCTGTCACCTGTGGGAGAAAAATACATAATAGACTCAAAGAAGGTGACATCAGCACTATTCGTCGAACAGGGTCAAAACAACGATAGCCCTTTTGGGTTTTGGAATACCCAATAAATACACATTTGACCGATCTGGGAGAAAGCTTGTCAAGACCAGGAGAGAACCGATGAACAAACGCAACCAATCCAAAGACACGAGGCATAAGCGAGAAAAGATCATTCTCGAAAAACACAATCAATAACGGTTGCTTCTCCCCGAACGCTAAAGAAGGCATACAATTTACTAGGTAACAAGCAGTTAGAACCCCGTCTCCCCAATAGGAATGAGGACCGTGACTCTGAATCAAGAGAGTCCTAGTAACATCCAGTAGGTGACGGTCCTTTCAGCCACCCCATTCTGTTGAGAGGTATAAGGACACGACGTCTGATGCACAATACCATGAGATTTAAGAAATTGAGAGAGTTGAGTACTGCAGAATTCTAGAGCATTGTCGGAACGTATGTACTTGATTCTGGCAGAAAAAATGTTCTTTACTTCATTAATAAAAGACTGAATAACAGAACCAGTATTAGACTTATTCTTTAGAAGAAAAACCCAACATAACCAAGAAAACTCATCAACAACAACAAGATAAAATATGTGCCCCTGATGATCCGGGACACGACTAGGACCCCAAATGTCAAAATAGAACAACTCAAACAGACTATAACTACTCAGACCCTGGCGACTCTGGAAAGAGGACCGGCGATGCTTCCCAAGCTAGCAGGCCTCGCACTGGAAAGTGGAGCGAGGAGAAATCTGAGGGAGAACATGAACTAGCTTTTACAGAGGAAGATGACTAAATCGCAGATGCCACATATACGGAGAGACAGACCCAGTGCGTAAGAAGGATGAGACACCAGCATACGAAGACTGCACAAGTCTGTAAAATCCCCCTTGCTCACGGCCAGTTCCAATCACGTTGCCCGTAAGTATATCCTGAAACACAAGAGCAGAAGGATTAAATATGGCACGACAATGTAAATATTTGGTGATTTGACTAATTGATAATAAATTCATGGAAAATTCAGGTGCATAGAGAACATTAGAAAGTCTCAAGATAGGAGTCAACTGCACCTCCCCCTGACCAGTGATGGGGGAATGTGTACCATCTACTATCACAACCTATCGTTCAGATCTGACAGGATGAAAAATACTAAACTGGCCTCTGTCACCATAGAGATGATGTGATGCACCTGAATCCATGATCCACTCGAACAGATCTGCCCTGTAACACGTAGTAAAGGCAAATACTGTACCTATCGTGGATGTTGATGCCGAGGCTGATGCTGCTACTTCTGAGGATCCTGAAGGAGAAATAGTGGATCCAGATGTGCCAGGCATAATCTCTCTCAGTCGTGTTACGAGCTCATCATACCTCTGATCAGGTAAACTCTTAGTCTGTTGTGTCTGCTCTGCAACTCTGGCTGACACTGGAAACCCATGCTTAGAATAGCAGGTTTCCTCAGAATGACCTGTCCTGTGGCAGAATGTACATGATCGACCTCGACCACCACCTCCTCTACGACAGTTGGAACTTCCTTGACCATGATATACTGTATGGCTGCCTCTACCACGTGAAGCCGTCATAGCTGAAGATGTCTGCTGCTGTAAGGTACTGCCAGAGGATATGGATAGTCTGCTCAATCTTCGATACGCCTCCTCCATCGGAGGTATAGTAGCATCAGTGAGGATCTGGGCACGAGCTGCATCATACTCTGGATCCAGGGCTGCCAGGAATACCACAGTCATCACGGAGTCTCTATATGCCTTGAGCTGCTTTGGTGTAGCAGTCAACGGTATGTAACCATGCAGCCTCTCGAACATACCCCTCAGAGAAGTATAGAGGGTGTGAAGAGGACGACCATTCTGCTTCGATGTGAAAATATCATGCTGGAGCTGTAGGATCTTAGATTCATTCTTTGCCGGAGAGTAAGTTGCTGCAAGAATGTCCCACATAGCCTTTGCAGTAGGCTGACTCAGTATATCATTGGCTATCTCCGTGGAGATAGTCCTAGATAGCCACACACGAGCATACGCATCATCCGCCTCCCATGAGGCATTTGTCCCAGTCTTGTCACTTGGCTCCTCTGTAGTAAGGATGTGCTTCTCGCCATTACACTGCATCAAACTCATGAACTGCATGGTCCACAGTTCATAGTTGGTTCCATCCATCTTGACAATGGGTGCTGAACCTTTGAAGGCACCCGACAACGGAACATCCACCTTGTTGTCGGACATGATGCCAACAATCTCTATAGACTAGGACTACACAAAGCTGAGACAAGAATGTCTACTTGGACATCAATGAAGGTGGTTGTGGGCGTAGACTCATTCCACAACCCCTTCCATGCCTTGGAATTCTTCTCTTCTTTAGAAGGACTAGATTGTGATGCTCACAGGCACGTGGAGAACAAGTGCACAGGTGCACAAGGCCCACGTGAAAAGTCTAGGGCACAGGAGAACAGGCGCACAGATCGTAGGACTACAGCTTAGTCACGCACGGTCAGGCGCACATGGCGTAGGGCGCGGGAAGGGGGGCACACATGGCGCACAAAACGCGCGCGTGAAAGGGAGCGCACAAGAGGTGGCGGCGCTCCAGGCGTTCCAGCCGCACAAGGCACGCGCAAAGGGGCGCGTGCGCAGGTCGAGCGGGCAGAGGCGGCGCCGGGACGTGAGGCAGTGGCGCGTGAGGCGCTCGAGCGGGCAGAGGCAGCGCCGGGGCGTGAGGCTATCGGTGGGGACAAGGAACTAGGGCACAGAATCCGATCTAGGACCGTCGCTCTGATACCATGTTGAAAGGAAATCGAAAGGATGATTTCATTATCAAACCCTGCAACTCTCTTATATAAGAGAAAAGCTCTATGGGTAAATTACAAAGGAGGGACCATATAACATAAACACGATAACATAAACACGATATCTTAACAAGCTGCATGGCATATGTAAAATTTCCCAACATCAAACTGAAAAAACTGGACAACATGAGTATTCCCATGGTGTACCTAGAAAGCAAAGCCCGTCACCTCCTCAATCCAAAACAAGATAAAATATATATTAGCCAAGATTTTATGTTTGATAAATAGAGAAAATGGGACTGGATTCAATCTCAATTGGTGAATCCACAAGCAACGGTGAATTTTGCAATTAATCAACTAGTGGTTGACAATCACAGCGAGGACTTCCATGATGATCATGGGGGAGAAGACGAGAAGCAGATCCACATCAAACCAATCATGAGAAGCAATGGTGATTCGTTTGACTATCTTGCAAACAACATTGGCGAAAGGATCAACTTCCGACCATCTCAGATCAGAGGGGAGCTCGAGGTACTCCTCCAGTTCATTATCAACATCTAAAGGGTACCACAAATTTTGTCCACAGCAGAAGATCTATAGTGAATTTAAAGAAGAAAACCAGCAAGGAGAGCTATTGCTTATAGGCATAGTGAGCCCCTTTATCTACTTAGATGCAAAGAAGGAGGAACAATGGCTTGGAGCGATGTATCCGTACATAGATACGATCGTGATTAATCACACACAGAAGTTGACAGAACTACCTCAGGAGCACAAAACAATACAATGGGTTTACAAAACAAAGAAAAATTCAAAGGGGAATTTGATCAAACATAAAGCAAGGTTAGTCTCAAAAGAGTATGTACAAGAAAAGGGGATTGATTTCAGCGAAGTCTTTGCCCCGGTTACTAATATGGATACGGTAAGATTGTTGTTGGCTCTCGTATCGCACATCCTAGATGTCAAGACTGCACTTCTTAATGAGGATCGACGAGGAAGTATATGTCACTCAGCTAGAGGGTTATGTTGTGAAGGGTGAGGAGCATAAGGTGTGTCGCTTGTCAAAGGCATTATATGGGCTTCAACAAGCTCCCCTAACATTGAATACAAAATTAGATGGAAGCTTGAAGGCACTCTGCTTCAAAAGATGTACACATGAGCACGTCGTTATCAAGAATATCAACAAAGATGTGCTCATTGTTAGTGTATTTGTGGATGACATGAATGTAATGGCTCTTTTGAAGAGACAATTGATATCTTCAAGGAACAAATGAGTGGAGTTTAAGATGAGCAGTTTGGGGTTACTCTCCTATTATGTAAGGAATGAGGTTGAGCCGCTTCTAGATACAACTTGCAGCAAGCTGGGATGCAAAATTGCAATCCGAGCAAGTTCTCAATGGAGCAAAATCAAAGTTGAAGAAAGATAAGTGGATTCAACCTTATACATAAGCTTAGTTGGGAGCTCACGCTACCTAACTCACACCTGACCAGATCTTTCTTATTCAGTTGGAATGGTGAGTAGGTATATGGAGTTGTCTATGTCCTCACACCTACAAGCTGTGAAGCATACAGTGAGATATGTGAAATGGATTATAAAACATGGACTAGCTTACAATAAAAGACATGAAGATCTAAGGATCTTTGGATATTTTGATAGTGACATAACTAGAGACGATATTGAGAGGAAGATTACAACATTGATGATCTTCTACCTTTAGGGGAAATTAATTTCGTGGCGATCACAGAAGCATGAATGTGTAACATTATCCTCCTATAAAGCATAATTTTTGGCATCTCTTCTAGGGTACCAAGTAATCTGACCCAACAATCTCCTTTGAGAGATTATAGTGTCTAAGTCGGAGCATGTGTCTTTGATGGTAGATAGCAAGTCAGCCATTGCTCTTATGAGGAACCCTGTTCTCCATGGCAGGAGCAAACACATCAAGACCAGATTTCGTTTCATTCAAGAAAATGTAGAAGATGGGCAAATAAGCATCGAGTATATCCATACTGAGAAACAGAGCGTGGACATTCTCGCCAATGCACTGGAAAAAATAAATTTGCAGATATAAGCAAGTTGATCGAGGTGATCGATCTATGCGATACTTGTCTAGATTAAAAAGGAGATTTTTGGAAATTTTAATCATGGACATCTCGCAATATCTCTCCATTAATTAGTTGTAACTTGCATGAGGTAATTCTTTGAATGGTATGATTTGGACCTTTACATGCATAACATGCAATAAGCATCTTAAATCGTCCTTTCCGTTTTTTACTAAGCATGGGCAAGAGGCTCCTCCTAAAGCTATAAAAAGAATAGCATCAATTTGTATTTTTTATCAAAACTAAGAGTGAATAGAGAAATATGATTCTGTTTATCTCATCTCAATCATTCCTTTCATGTCTTCTTCCTTGTTCGAAGTTCCAGCACTTGTGAGTTACTTTGTGGTGTATTTTCATACTATTTTCTCACACAACCAAACGAGGCCGATAATAACAATGACAACATCAACAATAATTATAATGATGGCCTAATGGAGCTCAACCTTCGGGGGAGTCAACTTGACTACCCCATCTATATTCTTCTTATTTCTTAAGGTATTTTTAAAAAAAAACACCTGAGGATATTTAGATCACTGTATCACACCATGTTCTCATTCAAATTTTGACTTAGTTTGAGACTCATATCCCATCCATCAAGCCTGTTAAATTTTAAAGGTCTCAGAATTGCTGAAATCAACCCATTTTGGATGGACGGTTAGGAATGTCTGTTTCACACAAAATTTCAATGACAACATGTTGTCATCTAATTGGCTAAATACCTCAATTATTCTCATATTATACCTTAAGAAATAAGAAAAATAAGTGTGGGAGTAACCAAGTTGGCTCCTCGAGAGAGATAGCCCCATTAAACCCTTACAACAAAGTGCTAAAAATACATAATATCATAAAAAAGCAGTTGGTTGGATATTATAACAAGGACCCTAAAAGCCATGCATACAACTCGGTCATCAAGCTACCAAGTAATTTATGAATGCTTTTAGATATCAAAACAGGAGACTGTTCTGAAAGTTCAACAACAAGGTGATATAAACTAAACAAAAAGTACAGTATGTACAGTGACTATATTGATACTCAGATCAAGAAGAAATAATTCAATAAATTCGCCTTTCTACCTTGCAGACAAACAAAATTGCACAAGCTGTGGATGTGCCCAAATTATATTAAAATTATGCCTTAATTTCCATTCCTTCACAACTGTTCTCAGCTGCCGATCAGAGCAGTCTCTGGTCAATCTCTATACATCTCTGTCTCCCTCTCTCTATATATCTATATCTACCTAAATCTAAATACGACGCTGATCAAAACATATATAGTACCAACAACCGTCTGATCGAACCAAGTTCTGGGAAGGAAGGAAGGAAAATGTGTACACCAGAAACCATCAGCTCCGGTTGTGGATGGGATCTGAACCTCGCCGTACCCTCCTCTTGCTCGTCCGGCTGAGATCGAAAGCCCGAGGTGCTGGAGCCAATACCGGCGCACCGGCTCGTAGCTCTGCCTGATCAATCTCCCTGATAGAACGTTGCCTCGGCACGAACGGCTCATACCACCTAAGGATGAAATCCATGCCTCTAATGCCGGTAACCTGCGAAGGCTGTGCAGCCAATATGCCAATTAGAGCTATGAAGAGAAGCGATCTACGAAAGTGAAGTGCCATGTTAGTGGAGCATCTGCAAACCCTGTAGACAACCAGATATATAGGAAGCTTGCTGTTTAAATCGGAGGGGTCCCAAAAAGCAAAAGTTGGTGATTTTAGATTCATCGAAATCATTTGAATGCAGCAGACCCCAAGAGGAAAGAAAATCTAAGGCTGTTTTAGATGGTTCCAACAGGCATGAATAAAGAGAGCTTGGAACATTACCTTGGGAAGGCCATCATCTTTCTACCGGTTGCTTGTGTATATGTGGGTGATGTGTGTGTATACGTATCTCCTTTTCTGAATAGTTCTTACAAATTAAGCACTTGCTTTATGCCATTCCGTTATTCCCATCTTGGGCCACACAAGAGGATGCGGATCGTCTGTGGTACTGCAGACTCTACAGTAACTGCACGAGCCGCTCAATCACACGAATTCGCACGGTATGGGCTCACAAAAAATGTGAATTCGTGGGAGCCGTTCGATCAAGATCAAGCCGCTCGCGCGGTTACCGCAGAAACAGCAGTACCGCAGATCCTCTCTCCATGCAGGAAACCTGTCCAAGCATATATTAAAAAAGAGGGCAATTTGCATGGAGACCCTCTCCATGAATTTACTTTGGATTTCATTTTATCATGAATACCATCTTTATACTTGTATACATATGCGAAATTCCTTGGAAGTGCTTTATTTATTAAGCCCCCCCCTTTATACTTTTCCTTGCCACTCTCGAACCCTCCATTTGCATCCTTTTTCCTCGGAGATGCCTAAATACCCAATTCCTCGTTCAAAAAGGTCCAAAGGAGAGAGCCCACAACAAGCTTAGGCCATTTTACCCATTTAGCCCTGCTTTTCCTTTTAATTTTTCACGTCTACCTATGCAGACCAGCCATCCCCCCTTTACTGTTTGTTTTGCCCTTTAACCTTCGCAGCTTGCAAATGTGCAGCATGGATGAGATCCAAGCACCCATAGGATATGATAGGATAGGATGGGTGCTGCTGCTTAGACCGGTCATGGTCCAAGAAGAGATATTTGCCAGCTTAAGGGATGCTTTCTCTTTTGAAAAAAAGCAAAGCAAAAGAGTGCCAAAACTGGATGTAGCCTTCTGATGATGTTCCTTATCCCTATGATACCACTCAGATTGGACACATGTAGGTATTGTTACAACTTTTCAGTACTATAAGATCCACACCTACGTATGCATACCTCATTCTTCTGGATGTTGCTGGCTTTTGTCATCTCCCTCTTTTTTTGTACGTACAGAAAAAGTTAGAGGACGTGACTGCATGCATTATTTTGTTGGGAATATATAGGTGATTATTGAGAATTTATGGTAAAGTGATCTGCTTGTAACTCCTTTCCTGATTTGCTCAGACGATATTTACCTGATATTATACTCTCTCTTTTCCTTTGATGATCTCTTGATGCATATGAAGAGTCTGCAGCAAGATCTCTTTGTCTAATCTATATTGATAATCTCTTGATAAATCGATCAAAAAGTATACGAGAAGAAAGTTTTTACTGTTATTACTTTGACCAACTACTTGATTCTGTCTGACAACATGCATTTTAATGCTTTTTTTTCAAAAATACTATCAGGCTTGAACTCCAGCCCATTTGGTACGGAATGGGTATTTTTGGACGATGAATCTCCATGCTCTTTGGTTTGTGATTCTTCTAGTTTTCGACGATGAATTTCCTCGATACTTCCGGGACGTTTCTTGATTATAGCCGTGCATATGACCCCAATGTCTGCAGGGTTAGGAGATCTTAAACAGCAACTAGATAGCATGAGACAATCCTTGACAATTTCTATGCCTTTAATTACACTCATCTTATATCTTAATCCTTAAAGCTGAACACCGTACAGGAGCCCACAAATTGTACTTTGCGAGTTGCAACAATCAAAAGGAACCGGAGAAAAATGAAGGCAGGGGATCATCCATAACCATTTATCTTTAGATCAAGATCTCTTAAAGACCGTTTATCTCTTTTCAGTATTGCTTTGATACAGATAAAGAGGATGCATTTGATTTACACTCTACCCCCACAAAAAAATGGCGGGTAAAATCTTCATGATTACACTGGAGAAACAAATCCAAGTAAAAATAGTGGATTTTAACTTCCTGAAGTTATACAATAGCGGAAGTTCGTAAGCCTAATCATGGATTAATTCATCGGCTACCGTTATGCCATAAACAGTTAACTTCAACTCAAATTAGTTTCCCACTCCGTAGAAGAGGCTGTTCTACTCTGTGAAGAGAATAAAGTTTCATTCAGGTATCCTTCAAGTAGAGAACATGGGGGCAGCTTGAACTTTGAAATTGTTAGATCAACATGTCCATTAAAGGATTTTCTTTACAGAGATACTGTCCCACAATATCGATGCGATGGGTCTAGTATGTCTCCCCCCAAGATGTGATAACCGACTCCATAAAACAATGCTCTCAATCTGCGGTGGTCAGCCTCTGTGATATCTTAGTAGAATGTAGTCTCGGTCGAGGTGATCAGAAACAGGGCTCACAAGAACAGAGCACACAAGGAGAAGAGCAACGGAAGTTGTAAAGATCAATAACCTTGCGAAGAGTGCGCATTTTCTGACCATGGGAGAAAAATCAGGATATGAGACTCACAACTCCAACGTTCAAGGGCCCATGGCCTTTCATTCAGTGGCACAGCATCCCAAACTTCCGACATTCAATAGTTGCATAAAAGAAGGGCCTTCCAGCAGAAAAGGCATTCCGAGTTCTAAGTTCCGAATCCAGGTCCTAATCTGAATACAGGTCCATGTTTGTCAAAGATGATCCAAACACACAATCAATCACAAGAAATCAACCATGGAGAACGCACACGATTTACGTGGAAAACCCTACCGATGTAGCAGGGAAAAAGACCGTGGACAAAGAAAGGTTCCACTACGAGAGAAAACATGAGTACATATATAACAAATCTAGGAGGCAGCGGATTTCCCAGAATGAGACTCTTTAATTACACATGCCTTAACCCTATAATACACACACACACATATGGGTAATCGATAAATACATCCTAATCGGATCCAAAAATCTGTAACCATTAATCGGGTAGATCAAGATCCATTTAAGAAATATACTCGGATCACAATTGGATAGATGCTTCAAGGCATATTTCAACAAATCTCCATCATGACTTGAACTCCACCTGGAATGTTGCGTGGGAACTTTCTCTTTGTCGAATAGGGCCTTTACACCCTAAAAAGACCAACCAAGTTCACGCAGGTTGTGAACTTGGTTAATGGCGCTGGTTTCATCATCATGTCTGCTAGATTATCTGCAGTAGCGATCTTCTTCATCTGAATGTGGCCCTCTGTGAGTACATCTCTGATGAACTGATAGCGTACATCGATGAGATTTGTTCTTTCATGGTGCATTTAGTCTTTTGTCAGATGTATAACATTCTGATTATCACAATGGATGATGACTATTTTCTGACCGGGACGGAGCTCATCGAATAATCCTCTCAACCAAATTGCTTCCTTGATTCCTTTGGTTGCTACCATATACTCAACCTCCATGGTAGATAAGTCCACAGTGTGCTGTAATGTTTCCTTCCATAAAACCGCACATCTACAATAGTGAATATATAGCATGTCATGGATCTTCTCTTGTCATGGTCACCTGCATAGTCAGTTTCAACAAGGCTAACTACTTCATCCTTACTTCTTCCAAACTCAAGACAAAACACAATGGTACCTCGCAGGTATCTCAGAATCTACTTTAATGCAAGTCAATGATCTTTTTCATGAATTTGACATATATCTACTCACAACACCGACTGCATGGGCGATGTTTAGGTGTGTGCATATCATGGCATACATGGTGCTCCTAATAGAGTTGGTTTAAGGAACCCATGGTATATACTCGTGCTCGTCTTCTGTCAGTGGTGACAAGTCTGGGACAACTTGAAATGAGAGTCTAGTGGTATCTTATCTGGTTTGGCATCTGACATGCCAAAATGCTCCAAGACCTTTTGCAAGTAGTTCTTCTGACTCAAACATAGCTTCACAGCCTTGAGATCCCTTTGTATCTCTATGCCAAGTATTTCTTTGTTGTACCAAGATCCTTCATCTCAAACTCTCCACCAAGTAGGGTCTTCAATCTATTCACCTAAGACTTTTTGGGGGGCCAATCAACATGTCATCAATCTATAACAACAAAAAAAAGGCCATCGGGAAGGTGTCTAAAGTAGTCAGACACGTCATAACTACTAATGGTAAAAGCATGCGCAACCATAAATGAGTTGAAGTGTTTGTACCGATATCTCGGTGATTGCTTCAACCCATAAAGAGATTTCTGCAACATGCACACCTCATCTTCCTTTCCCTACACTACAGATCCTTCAAGTTGATGCATGTCAATCTGGTCTTCAAGGTCTCCATGTAAGAATGTTATCTTCACGTCTAGTCACTCCAATTCCAAGTCATTCACAACAACAATATCTAGTAGAACGCGTACGAAGGTGTGCTTTACCACAGGTGAAAAGATATCATTATAGTCGATATCCCCAATCTAGCTAAATCCTTTGGCAACTAGTCTTGCCTTGTATCTTGCATCGACAGATCCAGAGATGCCTTCTTTCTTCTTGTACATCCACTTGCAGCCAATCACCTTCTGTCGGCGTGGTGGTGGAACAAGGATTCACATATGACTTTTATGAAGAGATTCAATCTTCTCATTCATCATTGCAGATCATTCTGTAGAGTACAGTGATGAAACTGCTTCTGAAAAACTACTTGGCTCTCCTGCATCACATGTTTCCTATGCAACAGATAGTACGTATACAATGGCGGAATATACATATCTGGAGGGTGGCTTGATTTGCCTTCGTCCTAGCCTATTTGCAATGCACTCTTATTCTTCTCATGTTGAACTCTCCTCTTCTTCTGATTCAGATAGGTGACCATGATGTAGTTGGACTGGCTCAACCTCAAGCTCCACCTTCTTGTCGGTACTTACATCTGTATTTGCATCAGAAGAACGAACAACAGAACTATGCTCGGGGTATAAAATAGCATACTCATTAAATACTCCCAATCATATACTTCAGGTACTTCATATCAAGACACCACAATCTATATCCCTTCACTCCAGATGCAAACCCAAGGAATATGCACTTAACAGGTATAGGTTCTAGCTTTTCTTGACTAACATGTGCATATGCAGGACAACCAAAAATTTTTAAATCAGAATAATCAAGGGGATGTCTAGAACATACCTTCTCTAGTGTCAGGTTGTACAGAACTGATGAGGGAGATCGGTTCACAAGGAAGGTTGTTGTTGCAACTGCTTCAGCCCAAAAATCCTTCATCAATCCAACATTCAACAACATACATATGTCTCTCTCTAGTAGGGTCCTATTCATGCACTTTGAGACTCCATTCTGCTGAGGAGTATGTCGGATTGTACAGTGTCTCGCAATGATGTCATTCTTGCAAAAGTCATTGAATCCCGTTGAACAAAATTCCAGGTAGATCAGAACCTCTTGATGTTTTTCCTAGTTTTCTTCTCTAGTAGTGCTTTCCACTATTTGAAGTGTGTAAACAAATTATCTTTATATTTAAGGACGTAAATCTAAACCTTTTGGAGTAATCGTCAATGAAAGTTAGCATGTATCACATACTACCTTTGAATGGGACTTGAGACGGTCCTCATAAATCATAGCGAATATAGTTCAAAGTGCCCTATATTCTATGTTTAGATGTACCAGAACTCTTCCTTATTTGTTTTCCAAGAATGCAATGCTCGTAGAAGTCCAACTTGCCCATGCCCTGATTAGCAATTAGTCCTCTTCTTACGATGGTACTCGTGCTTGTCTCACTCAAGCATCCCAACCTGAGATGCCACAATCTAGTGTTATCGGCCCCCGAAGTGGTGGAAACAGATGCAACACTTGTAATAGTGTCTCCTTATAGTGCATATAGGTTTCTAGACCTCTTCATGGACATAACAAAATGTTCATATTTAATGATGGTCAGAATGCCGCCTTCATAGAATATTCACACCATTTCTCTTCTAGGGTACCAAGAGATATCAGGTTCTTTGTCATATCTAAAATATGGCAAACATCTGTCAAGGTGACATATGTCCCATTGTGTATCTTCAATTCTACGCTTCCCAACCCTACAGCTTGGGACTTTGAATCACTGCTCATAATGATAACTCCTCCATTAACATATTTGTACGGAGAACCAATGGAAGTTGGGCGTGATGCGGTAGAAGCAATTAGAATCGAAATGCCTTGCTTCCTTCAATATGTGTCGTGTACTGGACATCAGAATATAGATAACATTTCTACATTTAACTTCCACTTCTACGCAGAACCATCTTTTCCAGGTTGTCTCTGGTCTTTCTCTTTGTTTTGGAGTTTTTGGCACACCTATTTGGTATGCCATTTTTTTCTTGTAGTAGCGACAAAACTTGATCTATCTCCTTTTCTTTTCCTCTTTTGGCTTATCTCGTTCTATGTATTTCCCCCTCGTGTGGAGCACCTTAGCCTTCTTATTGCTTGAGGAATGTCCCGTGAGTTCACAGTCCATTAACTCCTTTGAGATAAGGGATGATATCACATCATCTAGTGTGATCTCATCCTTCACATAAATTAGGGTTTTACAGAAGTGCTTGTACAAGAGCAGTAATGAACATAACGGTAGCAATGCGTGATCTTCATCTTCAATTTCTTCGTCCATGTTTCCAACTCGAAAATAATTAAACCGAGAATATCTAAAGTACAAAGCATGAAGAGTCGTTGCTTTAGATGTAGACAATTGGTGATAGTTTTCATCGTGTAGAGACTATTAAATTTCAGCCGCATAGCCGATGCAGAGGATTCCTTCGTAACTTTGTGAAGAACGTTGTTCGAGAGGCAAAGTTGTATGCTTTCCCTAGCCTTCGCGTCCATGTCCTCCTTCTCATCTTGACTTAGCGTCGTAGGCATCTTCTCGATGCCCATCAATTCCTTTGCGATGTCCAGTTCAATGAAAATCGACTCCATCTTGACCTTCCATATGCCAAAATTGATGTTGTAATAGAATTTCTCGATCTCAAAATTCGTTGTCATCATGGACATTGGATCGGATCAAGATATGATCTTTGTGGGAGGTCGGAATGCCAAGGCTAAAACCATCAACCAAACAGATCTCAAGGAGACTCTCATGTATGGTGGATAATCACCAAGAAAGCTTCGATACCAGTTTTTTGAAGATGATTCAAGCACACAATCAACCACAAGCAATCAACCACGACGAAAACACACGATTTTATGGAAAAACCCCATCGATGTATCAAGAAAAAAACGTAGTCAAAGAGAAGTTTCGCTATGAGAGAAAACACGAGTACAAATACAAGAACCCTAGGAGGCATTGCTCTCATGGAATAAGACTCTCTAATTACCCATGCTTTAATCCTACAATACATATATAACAATACATATATATATATGTGGGTAATCAGTAAACATATCCTAATTGGATCAAAAAATCTCCACTTTGGGTCATCCAAGATTTATTTATGAAATATACCCGGATCACAACCAGGTCAGTGCTTTAAAGTATATTTCAGCAATGTTCATGATAGTGATCTGGATCAATCCTAGGTACCCTCTCAGGATGGCAGTTTACAAGTTCAGAAGATGGTATATCATCTAGATGTGCCCATTGCTCTGTGGAAGTCGAGATGTACTTGTGTTATATATCCTTTTGTTGCTCACATTTCCTTGGTCCAACTCTTATAAGACTTTAGGAGATTTTTTTGTTGTACTATCAGTTGTACAAATACCACAAATATATCAGAAGGCCATACATGACAGTCAATGGCATCTTGTCATGGAAGAAGAGATGGTTGCGCTATGTTCGCATAGCACTTGGAGCATTGTTACATCTCTTATAGGAGCATCTGTTGTTGGCTGCAAGTGGGTGTTTACAGTGAAGCACTTAGCAGATGGCAACGTAGATTGCTACAAGGTGAGACTTGTGGCACATGGGTTCATCTATGCGTATGAGGTGGACTATCAGCATACCATCTCTCTAGTGGTTATGCATTATACATTGTGTTTTCTTCTTCTGCTAGAGTGACACAGGATTGGCCCCTATATCAGCTTGATGTAAAGAATATGTTTTGCTATGGTGACCTGCATGAGGAGGTCTACATGCAGCAGCCACCTGGGTTCGTTGATAAGGGGGAGCGTCAGAAGGTTTGCAGTCATCACAATGCAATCTATGGCCCTAAGTAGAGTCCAAGAGCATAGTTCTAGAAGCTCTCGGATCTAATAGAGCCACATGGGGTTGTGAGATCGACTTCTGATCATTCGCTGTTTATTCAGAGGTCTCAAAGAGGTAAAGTTGTCATACTTGTGTATATTGATGATATCATTGTTACGAGGGATGATGAGCAAAGCATCCAGGCTGCTAAGGATTTACTAGGCCAGCGGTTTATAGCCAAAGACCTTGGCAATCTACATTACTTCCTTGGACTAGTATTTTCCAGGAACTAGTGAGGTCTTGTGATGACTCAGAGGAAGTACCTTACATATCTCCTCTCTAAGACAGACATGACAGATTGCAGGCCCGCCACTACTCCCATGGACCCGAGCATGAAGATGCATGATAATGGCGTTGAGGAGGTAGACAAGAGGAGGTATAAGGAGCACATTGGGAAGCTTCTATACATAACCATCACCATGCTAGATATGTACTTTACAGTGAGCAAAGTGAGTCAGTTCATGGAGCAGCCTAGACAAGCACACATGGATGCAATCCATATGATTATAAGGTATCTGAAGACCTCACCTGGCACTGGTCTTCTATTTAGCAGACGTACATCTCCTGTCATTACAGCCATCTCCACAACCGAGCCTCTACGCGAGGAAGGAGTAGCGCGTTGCCCCAAGGATGCCACCGGATGTGGTGGACGGTGGGAGGATGCCTCCGACGAGGCTGGGGTGGCTATGGCTGTTGTCGGAGGAGAGTAATGGCGAGGGGAGGTTTCCACCAAAGAGATGGGCGGTGAGGGAGTTGTCATCGGGGGACTGAGTGGTAGATGGAGGTGCCGTCGAAGGGGTGTGCGGCGGAGAGAGTATCCGTCGAAAGGCTAGGTGGCAAGACTGGGGGGTACTCGACGGAGTGGAGAGAGATTAGAGTAGTAGTTCATGAACTCCAGCCTAGGACTGCCACTCTGATACCATGTCGGAAAAGAATGAAAATATGTTTATTCCTGATAACCCCATGATCTCTTATATAGAAAAGAGACCTATAGGTAAATTACATCAGACATAGATAACAAAAATAACAATAAGGAAACGATGCATAATAGAAAATATTTCTACAGTTCCCAAATGAATATTATCCTGAAACTCACTGTATCCATGTAATAGTCCTACTAACCTTGATAACAAAGTATATATGTAGAGAATAATACGAGGAAAAATCAAAATGATCTTATGGAGCAAGGAGCGAGTTCGTAAGATCAATTGTAGATCTTCAGAACTATAAGCATGAAGAACAAAGAAGAAAATGATTCTTTGATCTTTCTCTTAGATTATGGAACATAGAGAGAAGAGACCTTGTTGCTCTTGTTGTGTCTTAAACAAGTGAGATATGTAGTTCTTTTTATAGGACTAGTCTCCATAGTTGTTGGCTTTGAAAATTAGCCAATGTGAATAGATCAGGAATGAAATCACCTTAAAAATCTTTCCTGTAATGGAATATGATTGATCATGATACACAAGATGATCTATCACGTGGATTTAGATGATCGATCAATTTGAAGGTGATCGATCATAGATCAAAATTGATTGATAAAAATATAATTGTTATAATTCAAATATTGATCAATCAGTATAGAGTATTAATCGATCAACTTGACTCTTTGACTTGAAAGTCAATGTCAAAGGGATGAAATGCAATATGCATGATTCTTAATATCTTTTACATTCTAAGACAATTATATAATGCACGACTTAATAAAAGAAAAGACTTCATCTTATTCTTGAGATTGAGCTCTGAACTCCTTTAAGCTTCTTTGCATCTCATTCACTTAAGCTTAAGCTCCTCATGCATGAGCTGGTTCTTGATCCAGTAGCTTTCTTGCTTTTGACCTAGCTTCAAACTTTATACACATGTTTTGTTATCATCAAAATATGCATGCGCATGTATAACAATCTTTGCAGTTATGCATGAACTAACAATCTCCCATTTTTGATGATGACAAAATAATTTGATGTGTTTGCAAAAATAATGTGTGTGAGAGCAAACAATATTTGTAACAATGATCTTTTCTCTACCTTTTTGACATAATCAAAAATATCTTAATTGATATCAAAAGGTGATTAATACTAATTGTTGGATAAAAAGATGACTAAACAATCCTTCCTCTTTTTTGTTTGAAAAACATCCTTTTTAATTTGAGTTCCCTCTAAACTACATCTCCCCCTATCTTTGCTTAAAGGCTCCCTAGGGTCATTGCCAATGCATGATATGCATGATCAACTAATCAAAAAAGATAAGAAGTCATATAAGATTCTTAGAGACGGACTTCTCAAGTCTTGAAAGCTTCTCCATAATGGTGGCATCCATCCACGATTTTTAAAGTTGTTTGACTTCGGTGGGCCCACCTTTGTTGCTGATGTGGCCTCCTCCATCTTCAGTTCTCTTGATCTTTGATGCCTGGAATTTTTTGATTTGGTATCCTTTCTTTTTTGAGTCCCTCAAGGATGATTGCAATGTTTTCTTCTTTTTCAAAACTCATTTTCTTTTCTGGAAAGAATTAGGGCCAGAAGCATGATTTTTTATTTTTTATTTTCCTTTTTCATTAGTAGGCATAAAAATAATTTTTCTCTTAATCTCAACAGTTTCTTTTTCTAAGCAAGTAATTTTAGATTTAAAACTACTACGATCCTTTTTAAGTAATTTATTTTATTTCTTAATACATCTAAAGTCATTGAGTAAAAGAGAATTATCTTCTACTAGCTTCTTGTTAACTTTTTCAAGCTTTATATTTTCTCTTAAAAGTTCTTGAGAGGTATTGTAAAGTTCAGTATAAGAAAGTTTACTTACCTCATTGCCGGAGTCTGACTCGGATGAGTTGGATTTGACCACTCCAACGGATCCCAAGAACACACTTACACTTTCTCCTTCATTTTTGTTTGAGTCATCATCCCATGATACTTACATAACTTTCTTCTGTGATTTCTTCTTGAACTTCTTTTTATGTGTAAAGTTCTTCTTTAGTTGAGGGAAATCTTTCTTTACATGCCCTACTTTGTAGCATTGAAAGCACCTGAGTTCTCTTCTGGCCCCTCTCTTCTTCTGGAGGAAAGACTTGAACTGGTGGACCATGTATGTGATATCATCATCACAATCAAATCTCTTGGTTGATTCCTTGTTGGTTGCTAGGGCTAAAATTCTTATGTGCCTTTTCGTCTCTTGTATTCTTGTACTCCTTTTATTCATAAGCAAAAAGGTTACCTATGATATCTTCTAACGAGGTCATGTTGAAGTTTTTGACTCTTCGATAGTAGTGACCTTGTGTTCCCAATCACTTGATAGAGATATGGTAATCTTATTGGGAAGTTCTCCAAGTAGAAATGCTCTTCCAAGATTCCTTAGTTGATTAACGATAGTAGTGACCATGACATTAGTTTCCTTTATAGTCTCACCTTTCTGCATATTGAAGGTTTCATAATCAAGTGTAAGCATTCCAAATCAAGATTCCTTGACCTTAGATGTGCCTTCGTGGGTTATCTCCTAGCACTCCCATATCTCGTATGTTGTCTTCAAGTGAGGGACTTGATCAAACTTAACTTCCAAATATGGCGCAATATATGGATTTTATCACCTTAGCATTGAGGGTCATCTGAGTCAGTTCAACAATGGCATAGCCTCTATCCTTCTCATCTATAAACTTATGATCCTTTTTTGTTATATTCCATATAGAAAAGTCAGACGACTGAAGGACGATCATCATCTTTATCTTACATCTGGAGTAGTTTGTTACGTTATATTGATATGAACGAACTACGAAGCTTCCCTCTAAATGCAATTACGAAATAATTTTCTATAAAGAACCACTGAGCTCAATCGTCTTATTTAAACTTCTTTTCTAGTCTTGCTAAGAGAAAATGAGTTCTTTTGGCCATGTATGTATCAAAGGTTGATTTACTTTACATGAATGAGGCTTTGATACAAAATGTTGGTTTTCCCAATCATTGGTTGATGGGTGCAAGTAAAATAATAATCTGGATCGCTGCAAATAATAAACTCAAACAACCATAACGTTATGTAGTACTTTCAATCGTAAGATAAGCAATCAATTCACATGTGCACATGTATTTAATGTGAAAACCCTCCTAAGTAAAAGTCACAATAATAATCTCCTGACTTGGGCTTTTAATCTGATCCACATGAGTCTTCCACTAACCTGAGTTTCTTATGCGAGCAATCTAAACATATTACAACCTAAATTGATTACATGGTAAACTAAACCATATATAGGTAATAATCCTACTAATCATGATATTAAAGTAAATATGTAAAGAATAATTTAAGAAAAAATTAAAGTGATCTTACAGAGCGAGGAGAGGCCTCATAATATTATTCACAGAGCTTCAGTGTTGTAAGCATGAAGAAAATAGCAAAAATATCTCTTCGATCTTTCTCTCGGAGTATAGAGTGGAACACAGAGAGGAGAACTTGTTGCTCTTGTTGTGTGTTGAACAAGTGTGGTATGCGATTTATTTATAGGGTTAGAGTCTTCATAATCGTCGGCTTTGAAAAATTGGCCATTGTGAATAAAGCAGGAATGGAATCACCTTAAAAAATCTTCTTGTAATGGAATATGATCCATCA
Organism: Ottelia alismoides; assembly: GCA_037367405.1. NCBI lineage: Eukaryota > Viridiplantae > Streptophyta > Magnoliopsida > Alismatales > Hydrocharitaceae > Ottelia > Ottelia alismoides. The sequence goes on along the minus strand of JAZKJV010007955.1, from coordinate 56,114 downwards.
TGATACAAAGGATGATCGATAGGAGTTCAAAGTTGATCGATCAGAATATAGCCGTTATGATTCAAATATTGATCAATCATGAAACAAGATGGATCAATTAAGTAATGATCGATTAATTTAGAGTGATTGATCGATCAGCTTGACTCTTTGATCTGAAAGTCAAAGTTAAAAGGCTTAAATGCAATATGCATGATACTTGAGGTCTTTTACATTCTAAGACAATTAAATAATGCATGAGTCTACAAAAGAAAAGAGTACTTTGTCTTCTTCCTGAGCTTGAGATCCTTTTTGAGCTTGAGCTAGAGCTTTGAACTTCTTTAAGCTTCTTTCCTTCTTTTTCACTTGGGTATGTTCTTGGTCTGGTAGCTTTCTTGTCTTAACTTAGCTTCGAGCTTTAACCACAGGTTTTGTTATCATCAAAATATATATATGCTCATACCCTAACAATCTCCCCATTTATGCATGAACTAACACTTTCGACCTTTTTTACCGAAGTTTTAAAAATTGAATTGGGAAAAATAATAAGTTGCTTATTCATGAGGCCCTACGATTCTCTTATATAGAGGATATACCCATTGGGAAAATTATATAAAGAATACGGAGAGAATAAATAATACAAAAGAAGCATAGAAATAACAAATATCTCAACTCTACTTCTCAAGATGGAGCATAGATATCAATCATGCTTATCTTGGAACATCATATCTAGAGAGGCCCTCTGCTAGGACCTTGGTGAGCACATCTGTTGTCTGATCTCCTCAACTAACATGAGCAGTGGAGATGAAGCCCTTCTGAATCATATCTCGAGTATAGCACTACCTTGATATGCTTGATTCTGTCATGGAAGAGAGCATCCTGGTTGTTGCATTGGAGGTGCATGAGAATAGGCACCTCAACTGCTAGGTCAATAAGAACCGATCTGATCTACATCATCTCTGTACTAAACTGTTCTATGGCTATATACTCTGATTTTGCGCTGGATCTGGCAACAACTGTCTATTTCTTGCTCTTCCATGACACCAAGGAACTCCCTATGAACATTGCAAAACCAGAGATGGACTTCCTGTGAGTGGATGTAAGCGCATAAAACTATGAAGCTTCTCAAACATCCCACGCATGGAAGTGTAAAGAGAATGAAGGGGTCGTCCGTTCTGCCTGATAGTGAAGATACTATGTTGTAGCTGCAGAATCTTTGTCTCATTCTTTTCCTGTGAATATGTAGAAGCAAGGGTATCCCACACAACCTTGGTTGTAGGCTGATGTAGTACGTCATTGGCAATCTCCACGATTAACGTTCATGTTAACCATACTTGTGCATATTTATCATTTACCTTCCATGAGGCATGAACCTTAATTTTTTCAACCGACTCTTCTTTGGTAAGAATGTGTTTCTTACCAGTGGACTTCATCAGGTTCATGAACTGCATTGCCCAGAGCTCATAGTTTGTCCCGCCCATCTTGACAATCAGCACAGCTGCTTTGAAGACGTCGGTGGCAGGAATATCGACATTGCTCTCTGACATAATGTCGGATGAAGGAAACTAGGGCTTTGTAGACTAATACAATTTGTCTATACAGACATATAGGGATTCGATTGCATATGTAGACTTATGCAAAACTGATTCATCATTATTTTGGGAGAGCAATCCCCTTGCTCGCGTACATACTAAGGAGTAGTGCCCAAATCCCATTAAGCCTCTTAAGTGTTTGTACAACTTTTGTTTGATCACTTAACTCTAAAATTAAAAAGATAAAAGACCAGATCTCACGGTCTTGACATTGCGTAGAGTTGGTGAAATGAGGGTTTGCTTTGTGTTTGGATGTCTTTGGTGTGAGTTGGTTACGATCATCTTCTCTAGATCATTTACAGTCACCTTATGTCTCCTTCACTCTGTTTCTCTTATCCCTCCCTCCCTTCATCATCCTTCTTTCCTCTCATCATGATGGGGCGTATGCCATTTCAGCCAGATCTTGTAGCTTCTTCTCTTCATCCCCATCATCTTTGAACACCTTCTAGGGAGGTTGGGACCCCGATCGACCTCTCATCTCCTTTTCTTTCTACCCCTTCCCCTTTCCCTCTTTCTATTGGGCACGTTGTGCTTGAAGCCCACAGATATCAGACTAAGCAGATGCGAGACCCGGGCGATTTCTCTACTGGGATGACCACACATTCCATAGGCAATCACATTGAACAGTTTCAAGTTTTAGACAACTTCTATCCTGGGATGATGGTTGAGCAGCCCGATCAGGAAGCGCGGTCAACTTCTACATTGAGTCCCTTCATTCTGGATTTGGAATTCATTTAGCGACTGTCGAAGTTTTTAGGGGAAGTGCACGAGGAGCCTTACTTCCATCTTTCTGAGTTTCAGGATTTTTGTATGAACCATGCCTATCTAGATATCACTTTTGAGGAGCTGATGCTGATGACCTTCCCATTTACACTTCAGAGCAGAGCCAGGAGTTGGCACCGACTGTTGGGAAGGAAATTTGCTACATGGAGAGGCTTACGCGCGTAATCAATTCAGGTTGTAATACGGTTAAGTTACCATGTAAGCAACTCAGCTTAGTGGAAGACCCGTGTGGGTCAGATTGAAAGCCCGAGTCAAGAGACTATGATCGTGGTTTTTACCTATGTGGTTTTCCATGTTAAATACATGTACACTTATGGATTGATAGCGTATCTTGTGATTGAAAGTGCTACGCAACATTGTTGATGTTTGAGTTTATTATTGCAGGGATTCATATCATATTGTATTATCCACCCAGATCCATCAGTCAGTGATCGAGAAAACCAACAAAAAGGTTAAAACTCAATTGCTTGACTTGGATATTTTTTGTATTACTTTTAGAACTAAATATTTATTACACGATAAGGTGAATATGATCAGTTTTGAGTTGTATAAAAATAGATTCAAGCCTGATAAGTTTTCATATTGGCAAATTAGAATATGTGCTTCCTTCCCGATTAATGAGGGTCCTATGTTTAGTATTATTTTTATCTTTATAGAATTAGGTTAATAAGAAGGGTTCAATGGGGTTGCTCTGCCCCTATTTTTGTCTAAAGTTTTTTTATTTTTTGTAAGATATCACCATGTATATTCATCTATATATCCCTCCTATATGTCATTCGAATTTTGTCAGAAACAGAGACTTCTATGCCCTCCATCTAGAACATGTTGATTACAACAATGTTTAAACCGTTAAAATTACATGTTCTAGATGGAGGGCATATGAGTCTTTGTTTCTGATGAAATTAGAATGACATATAGGAGGTATATATAGATGAATATATATTGTGATATTTTGCAAAAAAAATTAAAAACAAATTGTGCAAAAATGAGGGAGGGACAGCCCCATTATTTCCTAATAAGAATTACACATAAATAGATATGGTTATTTGTTTCTATGTTTTTGTAGGGAGAGGGTGCTTGTGTGTATAATAAGTTGTGTTATGTTCTTGTACTGCTCTTTTTCATATTTTCATCATTTTTCCTACTTTTTTGTATCGACCAAGGCCACTCTAGGTCGGGGCAATAAATAACGTTTTAAACCATATTTATCATGTTTCTTTGGTTAGTTTGTACTATATGCATACATTCTTCCCTTTTATTTTTATTTTCTTTTTGTATATTCTTTTATGTATTTTAAAGTATTAACAAGTGATTCTTATTTATGGGAGAAGTGGTATTGATATTTAATTGCATGTGTTTTGTTAAGGTCTTTTGCTCCAATATGAAATAATGCTGAAATATGGGTTGATTAATAGGCTAATTGGAAAATAAGGTTTTAAAATAATTATAATATTTACCAAAAGCTTGGAATTAATTATGTAATTATATGGTCCAAGAAAGAACAAAAGCAGTCTTTTTGTTTCGAATCTATACAATATTACCAGTTATAATCATTTTTATAGGATTTTTTTACAATTTTCCTCCTCTTAGATTTTGCAATATCAATTATGTCTCTTCTTTTTCTATAATATCAATTGTACCCTTATTTTTTTTAACGTTATCACCCTTTCAATAGTTTTACCAATAGAAAGATAAACCAAATCATGATTTATACAAAGTAAAGACTAATTTAGTAAAATTTTCTTACAATTGAACCATGTGATTTTCCAAAAATCATATTAGTACCTTTCTTTTTTATTTCCAATTACACTTATACACTAAAATAACGTATTTTTTCGAAGGGATTGGACGGGAGCTAATCTGATGAACACAACTGTTAATTGCCCAAAAAGATATCGGTATAACTGATATTACAAAAAAGTGAAAGGAGTAAGTAATATAGCATTAAAAGGGGGACAACGGTAAAAAACCCTTTTTTTAACGGAGCTCTACTTGAAAAAGGATATAACAAAAATACGAAATAACCTGTAATCGCATTGTTAAGAGATCACGAGTTTTAACTACCATAAAAATTAAAGATAAAAAAGACAATTTACAAGTTTAATCGTACAGAACAGGCTAAACACGTCCCATGCGTAGGGTTGCTAATTGAATTGAATTATTCGAATTCGATTATGATTCATTCGATAAAAATTCGAAAAAATTTCGATTCGATACCAAATGAATTGAATTTGAATTTAACTTGTGGATTCGATTATCAAATGAATTGAATCTGAATTAACCTGAATTCGTTCGATAATAATTCGATTCGGTTCGATATATGTATGTATGTATGTATGTTTGTATGTATATGTATCCATATATTTGTATTCCTATACACAATGCGTACAGATATACATGCATATAATACATACATATTTACTTACATACATGTAACAACCCCACTTTGGGTCGATTAAGATTCTTTCTGAATATTCTTTTGCAAAGAGTTATAGCATAATTGCATCAAAAGTTGACATGCATTTATTCGATTTCATTTGTAAGTAAATAGATGCAGAAAATAATATATGAATATGTACTAAAAATGTTATGATGTTTAATTCACATTAAATGTATCAAAGTATAACAGGTCAAGTATGACAATAGAAATTAGCAATTTCTCATTTCTATTTTAATATCATCATTCATAAAAGTTCTTAGTCATACTTTGACTGCCAAATACGCGAGAAAAAAGTACCACCAAATTCATGTTATAGAAAGCATTTAAAGATACTCCTAAACCAACTTACTACAATGACTAAGTGGTTACTTAAATTTGTAATCATATCTATGCTTCATTGATATGATTTATGATGTCCATACTTCACCGCTCTGATTTCCTTACTCCCATATTACACCGACGTGACTTGTCAATGCTTGACGTATATATACAATATTAGGCCCTGCTAGTCATACCCAATCTCTTTTCCTTTCCCTTATAATTAAGTTAAACTGTTCAAGTGGTTTGACTCCTAAATATGATATTAGCTTGAGATGTGGATCCTTCATGCATCAGTTATACAAAGCATCTAAGTTTCCATTTCTACTTCTTATTTTAGCCTAGTGATAGTAGCTTAGATTTGAGTTACTTTGTATAAGTATAATAATCAATCTTAGCATGCTATTCTGGATTTTTTTGACGTTAACATGATCACAAAGCACTCTAAATCATACCCATTTATGCATATAAAATCCTATTAGTTAAAGACAAAATGTTGAATATGAAAAAAGAGTACAAAAATATTAGTCATAAAATCTACTAGGACATGTCAAATGTTTAAGATTGTTATTCTAATTCCTCACCCCACATTTATATTCATGTTCCCACATTCCTTATGCTACCTTTACCACTCTTCTTTTCATTATCTAGCAAAGATCCCAAAAACCCAGAGTATATAGATAACGATAGCCTTTCTCCTAGCATATGAAAATGATGGTTTCGCTATTTCGAGCTTCTCAACATTTGCCGTAATTTGAAGTTTATCTAGATATCTCTACTTTGTCTTTTTGTTGTTTTGATTTTCCTTGCATGACAAATTTGATGATTATCATTGTCAAGATGACATTTATCTTCACATGAGTAATATACAAGTGTTTCTCACTATAATGTAAGTTGCTCCTTTATACATCAAAAATTAAGTATAATTCATCTTCATGACTTTAGTTTTTTGATATTGAAGATCCTCACACTTTTAGAGATATTTTATCTTGCTACATTATTTAGTATTCTTATTCTTTCAAATAATTATATTAATTTAGATCAACTTTCTATATAGGCTTGATCTTGTCTTGCTTTAACATGCAATGATAATTATAATGTGTTCAGCTTTTTCGTCAACGATATTCGATCTCTTTGATAAGTTTATATAAATTTATTGTATTTATATATTTCTTCTTCATGTGGAAAAGAGTGTATTTAAATTGTAAAAGGCATAGTAATTGTAAAAACTATATACTTTTAGCCATTGTATTCTATTCGTTTGGTATTTTCCTTGATTATACAGTTTTTCAACTTATTATAGGAATCTATATTCAAAATTAAAATTAGACTATAAAAGCTAAAAATTATAATATTTTTCATTTAATATTATTTATATAAGCTTTAAAATAACAATTAACATTTCAAATTCGAAATAAAATGAATCGAATTTAATATTAAAAGTCAAAATGAATAGAATCTGAATTTAAGTTAGCAAATTCGATTCGAGTTCGGATTCGAAATTTTTATAATGAATTGAATCAGAATCCTGGTGGATTCGAATGTATTCGATTCGATTAACACCCATACCCATGCGGACTCCGAAGTCTGCAAACTTGCCATAATTTGTGTTTCGAAATTGGAAGAAACAACCAAGTCGCGATTATCTTAAACACAAAGTCCACACCCAATAATAAATCCTCCTCTTTGCTCTACGTAATCTTTTTCATTTGAGCATCCCTGTTTGGGGAAGAGAGGCCTAATGTCGTAGCCGCCCTCTACTGTTCTCCCGAGCTCGTACGGCAGGTATGTCCTCATGATCTAAGGTTTTAAAAATCGAATCAGATATCAAATAGACAAGTATCGGTTTTTTATTTTTATGGTCGGACCAATGGGACTGACCAGTCGAACCGGTGATGACGTCAGTTGTTCATAAAAATCGAAAAAGACCGAACCGTTATACTGTTGATTTGATTCATATGATTTAACCGGGTCGAACCGAGTTAGACCAATAGTGCATACAAATAAATATGAAAAATGCTACATCATATCTTTTGAGGATTTATATGCTCGTGTCCTTCCAAGTTTTTCTAATAACACTTATATTCTTTGTTTTTACAATTGTACGGTCCCTATATTTTTACAAAATGGATAGTAGTAACATTTTATTAGTACACGTGTGCTCCTATATTATACCAACATAAGGATAATATTATTGATTTTTTTAAGAATATAGGAGCACAAAAGACATTGCTAAATGTTAGGGGTATAAATGTTATTAGAAAAAATCAAAAGGGCATAATAAACATATTTGTAAAAATTTATATGTGTGTGATGTATAAAATTAAAAATTTTAAAATTATTTGAACTTTAATTAATAACAACTGTTTTTAATTTATTATTTCTAGTAATATAACTATGACAATGTATTCTTCCTTTATTGATGTTGGAAGTAGATAAACGCATGTAATATGTGAGAAGAGAGGTAATGCTTGTATGGCGGGACATGAGAGGTGATAATGGGTCATTGACACGTGTGGAAGGAGAAAAGATAAAAGAGTATTATATTATGTGTTAGAATGAGAGTAGATTATGAATATTTTTTAAAAGTTTATATTTTATTAAATTGCCAAAATTATTTTTTTGTAAAAGATGGATGATTGAATCGGTGGTTTGGTTCAGTTGGTTCAACCAAATTTAAACGATCCAACTGAATTTTGACTGATTTTGACTGATTTTTATTTTTTTTAATAAAAATGATTCGACCGTTTTTCTTCTTGGTTGAACCGGCCGATTTTAAAACCTTATCCTGTCCCACGCGAGGAAGAAGGGCTGCACGAAGTTGTACTTCCCCCCCGTACATCTGATGGTGACGTCGTGGTACGCGCTGTTGTTGCTGAAGAGGATCTGCAGGGGGTTCCACGGCACCCACAGCCCGCAGTGGTCGTCCACCGTCTTCACCGTCGCGAACGTGAAGAACCACACGGCCGTGCGCGCCGGCATCCCCGACGCCACCAGGGACAGCGCCCCGCCAAACGTCTCCAGCAGCAGCCCCTCCGCCGAGTGGTTGTACAGCGCGCCGTACGCGTACGGCGCCACCACCATGTGGTGCCTCGAGTGCACGTGACGGTGCAGGAACTTGGTCATGTGCACGTAGCGGTGCACGAAGTACTGCCACGTGTCCATCACCGCTATGGCGACGAGGAACTGCATGGCCACCTCGAACAGCGAGTGATGAGAAGCCTCTGCCATCTTTCCTTCGCCCGTTAACTGCCCTCAATTCATATGTACAGATTAATACATATAACAATTCATGTGTACAGATTTCAATGTAGGTATAACGTACAAACCTTGAGCAGAAGACGAGAACCTGGAGGGCCTGCTCTGCTGGAAGAGGACGCCCACGACGACCTGTCCCCTGGAGACCAAAGTTATCCTTCTCCTCCTCCCTCGTGCGGAGGCGGTAGGGTGACGTGGAATCCGGAGTAGAGCCAGTAAGCCACCACGGGCAGATGCTCGCCAGCATCTCATCTGACATACTTCCCAGAGGAGCCATTTCGATGTGATTGACTTCCTAATGAAACTGGTCGACGCCAGGCGAGGGACGTGAAGGCATGAAGGTATTGGTCTGGTAAAACAGGGTGCCCATTGGATTGCGCATGGCGCGCGTCGTTTTTGCGTGCCTGTGGATTTGTTTTTTTTTTTTTTGTATTGACAAACAATTGGTGCCAACCTGAACGATGATTTAAATGCTGAGCCTTTGGAGCATGCAAAATGCCACGTGATTTTCGACAAACTAGATTCGACTAGGCTGATCCATTTACTCGAGTTTTGACTAAGAAAATTACAACAAATTGATTTAAAGACAACGAGTAGAGCAGTACTCTATCATATCTTTCGTAATTAAATATATAACAACGAATATTATACATTGTTGTGTTTCTTTAAAATTACAATGAACATTGTATTTGTTGCTATATTCCTCGTAACAAATCATATAACAATTGTTATTCGTTGATTTTTTCTTGTAAATCATCGATATATGGGTAAACATTGCATTAAATTTTAACGAATAAGTCAACGAAAAAATCACCGTTATATGAATCTCTAACAACAAATATCACTACAACAACAATGCCATAAGCCAACGAATAATTTGAATATCAATTGGCATACCTTTCTGATGTTAAAGATATAAAAATGGATATTATGTGTTGCCAAATTATATTTTTCTTCTTGCAATTAGCAACGAATGTATGTTTGTTGTTAAAGGTTAATATAAACAATTATCCATTGACTTATTTGTTAAAATGTGTATCAATCACTGCTAAATTTAACAGTGGATTGAAGAAAATGTCAACGGATAGCTATCAAGAATATAGCAACTAATAAAACAATTATTAATAACTTATAAAATCAAGTAAAGAATAATATTTGTTGTTATATTTTTAAGAGATTTTTACATCATGAACTCTATAAATTTTATCAATTACATCCTCGACCTTTGAAACAACCTAATTCCTCCATCGACCATGTAAGCATGTCAATCCTTACCCGCAGACCCTATGATCAACCTCCAACCATTTACCCGTTAAAATAACCGGATATCGTTAAAAAGTATTGCATATTACCCTCTTTATTTAGCAAATTTATAGAAATGTCCACCATCTTCTTCCCTACCCCCCCCCCCCCCCTACATTCCCTTCTCCTCCACCTCCCCCATGTCATCCTTGACCTCCCAGCCCTCCCCTGCGTTATTGTCGACCTTCCACGCACCGCCCTCAACCTCACAACACTCCCATGTGCCACCTCCTCCTTCTCCCCTTTGGTCCTTGGCCTCGTCCCCCTCCACCTCCCCTCACCTTTCTTCGCCCCCAGCTCCCTCCTCCCGTTGCTCTGCCCCCAGCGACCTCCTCCTTCTCCCCTTGCTCCTCCGCCCCCTCCACCACCTCCTCCCCTCACCTTGCTCCGCCCTGCACCGCCTCCTCCTCCTCTTGGTCATCCACCTCCTCTCCTCACCTTGCTCTTCCCCCAACGGCCTCCCCTTGCTCCTCTGCCAGTAGCCCACTCCCCCTACCCTTGGTCCTCTGCCTCTTCCCCATCCACCTCCTCCTCCCCTCACCTTGCTTTTCCACAGCCGCCTCCTCTACTCCACCACCTCCGCCCCCCAGTCACAGCTCGTAGACAATCCGGGTCGTGGCATCCTCCGACCCCGTCGATGCCTTCATCTTCTTGATGAGGAATGACACTATCATATCCGTCGCCCTCAGAGCAGTCTTAGCGGCCAAACCTTCAGCATGCGGATGAGGCATCGAAGAGGTGTCGCTCTTTGGACTGCTCGGGGTGGAGGTGTAGCAATAGGAAGGCCGCCATTGGAGGGAAGAAGGGGAAGAAGAGAATGAGAGGGAAGAAGAGAGATTGCCCTAAAATCCATCATTGATTTTGGCATAGTTTAATTAACTCGACTTAAAACCCATGCAAGTTGAACCAAGATGAGTCAGATTAACGGCAGGGGTCGTGGGGTAAGACGGGGCAAGTTTACGGGATCGAGGAGGGAATTAGGTTGTTTCAAAGGTCGATGAGGGTAATTGACAAAGTTTATAGAGTTTGTGGGATAAAAATCACTATTTTTAACTAAAGAGATATGGCAACGAATGCTAAATTATTTATGTGCCGAGGTCAAATTTGGTGGTGTATGTTATTAGTTGCTAATTTAGGAACAAATGATAACCGGGCAATGAACAATAACATCGAAAGATATTGCAATTTACATTTAACTTATTCATTGCCATAAGTCAAGTTAGTTAAAGTAGAAGCTATGGGTATAACCTAGAGAATATGGAAGCTCCAATATCGTTTTACTATCCAACAATTCCAATAATCGGTTCCACATAATTTCCGGAGTAGTTCATAATGTTTATTTCAATATCTGAAAGTCATCCTTCTTAACTTCGATCTCAATCCAAATAAATGTAAATAAAATGAGGGAGTGAAACGGTCTAAGTCTTAAATCACATACCCGTTCCAACCAGCTTCCCTGAGACTAGTTCTTGGATCAAATTTCTTAAAAGTTCATTGTTATCTACTAGTAACGATCGCGTGCCTTGCATAATTATTTAGTGACTAGTTGCAGCACTAATTTGCCTTGTCGCACTCTAATCACGTCTTTGGACAAATGCCGTAACATTGAGCTTTTAGACACATCTGAGACACGAAGTTTTCCATTTAATTAAGAAAAAATGATACACGAGGAATATATAATTACAATGTAGTCAGATTTGGTGCTGGCATGCAGCTCAATGACGAGATATACTTGATTAGATACACCTTGATATTATCATTAGGATAATACCCATTTGGAGCAATCAACTTTAATATAAGACATCGTCAAGGGAAATTGTTATGTTTATTTCGTACGGATGATGTTGAGAATCGTGGAATTGGAACATGCACAAATAATCAACCACACAAGCATAAAGATACGAATTTACAAGGTTCACCCATTTTGGATTACGTCCTTGGCTGGTGGCGATCGATTTTCACTGTGGAAAAGAGGAAAGTACAGAGGATACAGAGAGTCCTAACCCTACGAAAGTTTATATACTACTCCCGTACAGACGGATCCCTAATACGAGCGGATCCATAACAGCGAGACCCCATCTTGTTGAGGTATGGTACATCAAGAAGGGATGCAAACTGTGCTTCTTCAATCTGGATCAGAAGAGTAAAATTCAAGGCATGTCAACAGTTTAGATGAACTATAATTACACAACGTAAGGAAGGTGTTCGAATTGTCTATTATAGAAACATGAAGATTGCTCGTCGCTAGCTATATTCAAAGAAGATCCTATCATAGACATCATTCTTTCTTGTAAAGATCCAACTTCTAAAGTAACAATACATTGATAGGTCTCTGCATAAGGCATCCTCCATAGTATGACAGATGCCTCGGATATTGCTTGAATGAACAAGAAGGTACATATTGTCGATGAGTAAAAGCATGCATTGTTCACTTATAGCCTCGAAATCTTCTCCAATGGTTAAAGCAATCAAACAAACTCTGATACGAGCTCCCAGCAGCTCATTTGACCTATAGTCTAGACACATTTTGAGCTTAACAAGATTTTCTTCGAGCAGATCTCTTTTGATTTCATGTCAAACAAGTTTTTCTTCGGTGCGATACTAATCTCAAGACCGTATCTTTTCTGACTCACAAGTACCAATAGTTCTGTGGGAAAGCATCATAAGAATACATGTCAAGAGAAGAGGAAGGAGCAATCCACCTGAGGAGGCGAAATCACCACCCCACAGTTGAACGAAAAACCAATGCTACAAAGAGACGAATAAAATGGTCCTACAGCAAGCAAAACATCATAAGGTTATTCAATGTCATGAGACCTAGCAGCAGTTCCACATATATGATAGACCACGAACAGAGCAAAGAAGATACAGCGGAGTTATCTTTGGACTGTTGAAGATTGCCGCAGAGCCGACCACCACATCAAGACAGAAATTTAATGTCGAAAGATCGAACTCAGACCCTATCCGCGCAGAAGCCATATGCTATGATGGACTGTATCGGAGGTGGCAGACAGAAGCTATAACTGGAGGATTGGAACAGAAGTTGCATATAACAGTATCAATGACACGATTAAATCTCTTGAAAAATCATTGAGTGAGCCCTGTTGAAAGACCTTTCTTTGTAGAAATATTGCCCGACAATAACAAGGGTCCACCAGGAGATGACGATAGCGCGCTCCATCAACCTGAAGATAGTGCACTCCGTCAACAATCTCAACCAAAATGATCGGAAACAATTATCACAAGAACAAAGCATGGAATGTGCAGTGTACAGTGAAACAAGGACTCCTGACGTTAGATAACCTCATGTTGAGCACAAGTTCAGAATGAGGGGGGTTCATGGAGCGGGTACCCGACCCATTCAATCACGATCCGTCCCGACCCATCATTACCAGGTCAACGGATCGACCTGACCCATTCCAACAGATACATGGTTCTAACGGGTATCTGAATTATTTGAATGGGTATTGTGTACCCGTGGATTACCCCGCAGATCAGTAAAACAAACATCCAGAATGTAATTTGAAGTACAATTATTTAAAACAAACAACCTTTGACCTTATCTGCAATAGAAGAAAACCATGAACAGTAAAAAAAATATGCACTCACAAAATAACAAGTATCGTGATTCCCTCGTCCCCCGGCGGATAACGATGGAACTTGATCATGTTGTAGGAGCCCTAGCCGTGGAATCGGGGGTGCCGGAGGCGGAAGAGCTGCGGCAAAAGCTTGAGAATGGCAATGAAGGAGAAGGTGGGGGAAATCGTTGAAGCCCTAGTCATGAAAATCAGAGTGCTGAACAGTGGGAGGCTGCTGGGATGGATTTTTCCCATCCAGCGTGGGTTTTTCCACCAGGTCACCAATTTTGAGCAGGTCAGCTCTTCATGGTTACCCAACACAAACATTTTTCTCGGGTACCCGTGAACATAGGTTTGAAATAGTCGGGTTGGATAGATTGGCCCAGATATTTTGAACACCCTCTGTTTTTCGCTAGTGTTATAGAAGTCTGAAAATGCAACTTATGACTCCACCATTTGAGGAAAGATGACTTCACCTCAAATTTACTGCATTACAGTATTTCAATACAACAACAACAAAGCCTTTTCCCACAATTAAGTAGGGTCGGCTATATTACAGTATTTCAATGTTCAAATTTTTACTAAAAAGAACAAAAAGATGGTGTTCTGAACCCAAGGAAAAGCAAGCACGTACATGTGTGTGGTTTACAATTCTGTGTTAAAAGTAGGCCAACAAACACTTGCTCACACATCAATACACAAACGCACATGTGCACCTCTGCAAATTCCAAATTACTAGATGTAGGACCACGTTGTGTCATGCATAATATGAACCACTGAATTCAACATTGTTGTCTTCCTTCCAACATCCAATTACCTTGATAGTTTGGATCAACCCAACTTCTCTTCAATCCGCAATTTGAATTCAATTAAAAAGTAAAGAAATGAGTTGCGAATAGCCAAAAGAGTAACGGAAATTGGGAAGAAGGATATTAAGGTAATTACAATATTCAACAAAGTAGCAACTAACATAAGTAGAGGTAGAGGCAGATCCCCTTTAGTCGTGCCACCTCAAAGGTGAGCAGAGGCGTGTGGTGACGCCGACTATAGGAGGTGATCACGACTAGAGAACCGAGCCAATCCAATTACCATCTTGTGTTCCTATATATATATGCAAAGGGAATTCATTGAGAGAAAGATGCAAGGAGTTGATATCATTATAGTAGTTTTTTTGCCCCTGTACCTACCAACATCAAGAGAAATGAATAAATCTTCATTGTGCATGGCAAGATCCGTGTTTTGAGATGCTGAACTTCAACCATCCACGATGTGAGGTCATATAACAGGCTCTGCTATGTATGTATCGAGTCGTACAAATAGATCGAGATTCAGGGTATCTCAACATAATTCCTCTAAGAGTAAAGGTATTAAGAAAACATTGGGTTCAAAATTTTCTGTGATGTTTTTTACGAGTTCATTTTTTCTGCTTTCTTCGTTATGCTCAATGCAATATTTCGATGCAAACGTTTAGACATCATAGACATTCTATTTCTCGTAATGACACGTCAAATGTCTTGTCCTTGGACTCATTCTAGCATATATATATATATATATATATATATATATGTTGGGAAAAGAGACTTCGTTATTGATTCAGAAAATCCTAGGCTCTCTTATATAGGGAGAGACCTAAAGGATAAATTACAGAGAGGTCTATATAAAATAAAGAAATAACGATAAACAACATAAAGAGATAATGAAACTACGAACTATCTCTACACTCCCCCTCAAGGTGGAGCATAGATATCTATCATGCTCAGCTTGGATGAACATCTTTGAAACGGTCCTCTGAGCAGTGGCTTGGTGAATATATCTGCTGTCTGATCTCCCGAGCTCACATGGGTAGTAGATATCAATCCTCTCTGGATCAAGTCCCTCGTGTAATGGCAGTCAACTTCGATATGCTTGGTCCTTTCATGGAAAGCTGGATTGTTGGCAATAAACAATTCTGCCTGATTGTCACACTGGAGCTTCATAGGCAGGGGCACAGCTACATGTAGATCTTCTAGTACAGAACGAACCCACATCATCTCCGTGCTGGCTTGAGCCATGGCCCTATATTCAGATTCTGCACTGGACCTTGCCACGACAGTTTGTTTCTTGCTTTTCCAAGAAACCAAAGAGCCTCCAATAAACACTGCAAACCCTGAGGTTGATTTTCGGTCCTTCTGCATAGTCTGCATCTGCACACGCTGAGACAGATAAGTCTGTGTCCTTCCTAAATAGTAGCCCTGACCCTGGAGAAGACTTCAGATATCTCAGTATCCTGTGTATAGCATCCATGTGAACCTGTCTTGGCTGCTCCATAAATTGGCTCACCCTGCTAACAGCAAAAGCAATGTCTGGACGAGTAATGGTAATGTAGAGGAGTTTTCCCACCATTTCTCTATATCTCCTCTTATCCACTTCATCTGTATCACCATCATATAGCTTCATGCTGGGGTCCATGGGAATACTAGATGGTTTGCACCCATCCATGCCAGTCTCAGTCAGGTCGTCTGTAATATACTTCCGTTGTGTCATCACCAAGCCTTGTGCATTCCTTGCAAATTCCAACCCCAGAAAATATCTTAGGGTTCCAAGGTCCTTTGTAACGAACTGACTGCCTAGGAATGCCTTCGCCCTCTTTATGCCCTGAACATCATCTCCTGTAACAAGAATATCATCCACATAGACCATAATGACAACCGTACCTGCCGATGACTTCTGGACAAACAATGAGTGATCGGCATTTGACCTCTTGAATCCCTGTTGCTCAATCAGGTTAGACAACTTCTGGAACCATGCTCTGGGACTCTGTTTGAGACCATATATCGCCTTGTGAAGTCTACAGACCATGTGCTTCTCCCCTCAGCAGTAAACCCAGGTGGCCGCTGCATGTAGACTTCCTCCTGTAGGTCACCTTACAGAAAGGCATTCTTCACATCCAGTTGAAATATGCTCCAATCACGTACCACAGCAACAGATAATAGAATACGAAGTGTAGAGTGCCTCGCCACTGGAGAGAAAGTATCCATGTAATCCACACCGTAGGTTTGTGTAAACCCACGGGCAACCAAGCGTGCTTTGTATCTATCCAACGTGCCATCTGCATGATATTTGACTGTGAAGACCCATTTACAGCTCACAATGGATGCATCAGAAGGTGCAGGAACCAAAGACCAAGTGCCACGAGACTGTAGAGCCCTCATTTCGTCCTCCATTGCTAATCTCTAGCATTCATTCTGTAAGGCGTCCTGGTATGTCCGTGGTATATCCACGGAAGACAAGGTTGTGGCAAATCTCTGAAAATCCCCAGTGAGACGGTGAAAGGAAACTTGTAAAGCGAAAGGATACGAGGCACATTGCCTCCTTTGCTTCCGAATAGCAATCGGAACATCAAGATCATCATCTGCTGTACTGGATGGGCTAGTGTCTGCCTGTACTGAAGGATCCTGCACATGTACCAAATCTGACCCGTCAGTAGTAATGCCATCTGAACATACCTGAGGCGTGATGATCGGCTGGAGCGTAGTCTGAGCAGGACCCGACCGGCGTGTATAGAACATAGGTAATGGTGATATGATGGGTCGTGGAATGGGTGGAGGTGGAGGAGGTGGTGGGGGTGGTGGAGGTGATGCTGGCGTGGAGACAGACACAGGGGAAGACTCAGGTGTACTCAATGTAGGTGGTGGAGGAACATAGATATCATCAGTGGTAGTGGATGGTACCATTCTGTCACCTGCAGGAGAGAAATACATGACAGACTCAAAGAAAGTGACATCGGCACTCACAAAGTATCTCTTAGTTGCGGGATCATAACACCGGTAGCCCTTCTGAGTTCTGGAATAACCAACAAAGACGCACTTGACTGCTCTAGGAGAGAGTTTGTCAAGTCCGGGAGATAGACGATGCACAAAAGCAACAGTACCAAAGACACGTGGAGTTAGTGAAAATAACTCCTTATCTGGAAAAATAATGGACATAGGTATCTTTTCACCAAGGACTGAGGATGGCATACGGTTGACCAGATAACAAGCTGTAAGAACAGCATCGCCCCAGAAAGAAATAGGGGCACAACTCTGAATCAACAATGTACGAGTAATATCTAAGAGATGGCGATGCTTCCTTTCCGCGACACCATTTTATTGTGAGGTATATGCACAAGTGGTTTGGTGAATAATGCCCTTTGATGACAGGAATTGTGAAAGTAAGCGTGTACAAAATTCAAGGGCATTATTGGTCCGAACATATTTGACATTTGCAGAAAAGACATTGAACACTTCATTAATCAAGTTCTTGATCACATTTCCTGCTTCAGATTTATTTTTCAAAAGAAAGACCCATGACACACGAGAGAAATCATCCACTACCACAAGATAAAACCTGTGTCCCTGATGATCGGGAACACGACTTGGACCCCATATATCTATATGTAACAACTCAAAAGGGGAGCTACTGCTCCGACTCAGACGACGTGGGAAGCTCGACCTGTGATGCTTTCCCAACTGACACGCTTCACATTGAAACGAAGAACTAGGAGAGATCTGAGGCAGAAAATGGCGCATTTTTTGAAGTGGAAGGTGACCAAATGGGAGGTGCCAAATGTACGGAGAGACTGGTCCAGCAGAATGAGAGGAGACGCCAGCATATGAATCCCGGACCAGCCGATACAAACCATTCTGCTCAGAGCCACAGCCAATCACCTTGCCCGTGAGTATGTCCTGAAAAATGAGAGAAGACGGGTCAAATATGGCACGACAATTCAAATCCTTCGTAATCTGACTAATAGATAGCAAATTCATTGAGAACTCAGGAGCATGCAGAACATTCTGTAATTGCAAAGTGGAGGATAGGAAAACCTCCCCCTGTCCAATAAGGGGCGAATGGGTACCATCTGCTATATGCACTGAACGACCGGGAGGAATGTCCCTGTAGGCCTGTAATCTACCTCTATCTCGGCAGAGATGATGTGTGGCTCCTGTAGCATCCGGTTTCCAATCAAACCTGAAGTCGTCCGATTTTGGGTCTAATAAACCCAAAAACGTTGTCGGTCAATACTAAACAACCTAAAACGACCAATTGATCATGAATCAAAAGTCGTTCGGACAAAATCGGCCAAAAATCGGTCACTTTGTAATTCGTGCCGCGAAAAGCCGCGACGCAAATTCGGAAACCACGAAACGAACCGAGACCGTCATTAGATCCGATTTGACGATACGAGACCAACGGAATCGACCGTTCGTCAATCGGAGGTCGTTTGATATTTTATATCACAAAAATTTAACCCTAAACAAAAACCGTATCCGGAAATTTCGGGTATTCAAAACCCGGTCGGAAGTATACCGATATTATACTCATTTTGATCGTCTTTCAGAGATGATCAAATCGAGATATCGTGCGTCGAAATCCGACACTCGAGGTACGCGTACACGCGACTTTTAAGATTTTCACAAAAGAAAATAAAAATATAAAAATAATAAATTCAAGTATGCTATGCTACAGTAAAGTAGCAAAAAAAATTAATAAAACACAGCAGACTGTGTTACGGTAAAAAAAATAAATTAATAGATAAATTATTAATCTTAGTTAGAACCCACAAGCTGTAATATATAAATTTAATTAATGTAATTACAGCTGCAACAACGGCAGCTGCAACAACGGCAGTTGGCACTTCTTGCCTTTCCATTTGGCAGAAAATTAGCCTTCCCATCTCCTTATAAGTACCCAACGTCACCACTAATCCCCCTCCCTCTTCTTTCTTATTTAACCCATTTCCAACGAGAGAAGTTCTCTCCCTTTCTCTACCTTTAATTTCCCAAATCACCAACTACCTCTCTCAGCCGAAGGAGAACTCCAACTCTATCTTCCACTGCCACAATTGCAGCAGTTCTCTATTGCTTGGTGCTGATGCTGCTGCAGCCTAATCCTACCAGTTTGGAGCTCCAAATCTGCTGCATGCAATCTCAGTTTCTTCATGTTAGAGACCCAAATTAGGTACACTCCTTAACCCTTCCTCTTGCTGCCATGCATGCATAGTATACTTACCATCTAAAGCCTCCTTCTTGTTGTTTTGCATGTCAAGTTTGACAAATTTTGATCATGTTTTTGTTCTAATTCTTGGACCAGCAAGTCAAAAAAAAAATGTGATTAACTTCATAAGTGTTGTGTCTCTTTTAGGTTTCTTGTTCTCGGTTATATGATATTGGGCTACTTTTAAAATACAGTTCTATTCTCTTTTATATCCTATGATGGTTGGGATCTAGAGTCAATTGAATCAAAATCTAAAATTCTGGTTCCGTGGACTTGAACTCCATTTTGCAAGCGTTTAATTTATTATAGAGAATTGAGATCAATCTGTTATGATTAGCCTCTTATGTAAAAAAAAATTATGACCATGAAGCCTAAGAATTTTCCTGGTAGATATGCTCCTTATGGAATAATGAAATAGAGACAGACTTCAAATGCATACTATAACTGAATTTCATTAACCAGACTTGTGAGTGTGCACAATAATGCTAATGACCAACAACCAGTAACCCCTCCCCCTTGCCTAAACAATATTCCCCACATCCGTATAAATTATAGTCACAAACTCCTGTGACTAATATAAAAATCAAGAATAAAAAAAAAAGAGGATATAAGGTAGAATTTAACCAGTCCTGTTCATTTTGTTTTATGTGACCGAAAATTGATGATAAATCTTAAAATTTAGTGTTAAACTTTTAGTTTGAAACTTTAAATTAATTCAATCTTAATACTATTGACAGCTGATAAGTTTTAGTTTGAAAATTTAAATTAATTAAATCTCTACTATTAAATGGTGCGACCTTACAATTATTCTACAATAGTAAAGGGTTGAGATGTGAGGGAGAAAAGCTCGTCCAGTTATATCCATTCTTCTGCAAGTAAGAAGTGCTCTTTTCCTTGCCGAAAAAAAATCAGATTGACCAAGAAAACTACAATCAATAAAATTGATGATACATGCTAACTTAATGGCTAAATTAGTAGTAGACAAGTTAATGACAGTAGTGATTTAGAAGTTACTAATAAGGAAAGATTATCTGTTAAGGATGTAAGATTCTGCATCTCGGAGCTTTGGTGAAATCTCAAAACCGTGTATGATAAAATCAATGACAAAAAGAAGTACATAAGGATTTTATAACATATCTAAAGTACCGCGAGGACGTGTTTTCTTCTAGTGGTACAAAGCCATTTAAGGAGACCTTTCTAATGGAAAAAAAATTGGGAATACATATGGATGGAAGGAGATTAGTGAATAAATAATAAAAGCTGGTCATGGTAACCTTTACACCAGACCGTGCGAGGGCGCGGTGACCCTCAACTGAGCGGAGGAAAGGAAGCTCAGTTAGGGCAGCGGCCGCCAAGTGCGCGGGTCTAGGATCCCAGTCTTTTACACGGTTTTACGCGAGCTCGCATTGTTTTTACGCCTCGTTGGGATCCTGACTTTAGACCAGTTCCGCTGACCCTGTCTTTTAGGATACCCAGGCGGGGGATCCTGGTTTTTCAGTTTTTCGTACGAGCTCGTCTGCCCGTACTAGTCGGGCTGTTTTTCTAGAGCGACTTTTCTAGGGAGTCTCTCTCACCCGTCTCAGTGGCGTAGTTGGGGAGTAGACCTATCCCTCTATTGGACCGCGCTTCCAATTAGAGGGCGAGACGGAAGAGCCATTTGTAGGCTTCTTCACCGCTTGAGTTACTTCGCCAAACAGACTTGGCGATTCTATATCTAGATCATCCATATCTACATCTACAACATCTGGAGCTATATCTGAAACATTGAAGTTGAGAATTTGAGAAGTTAAGATCAAAAGACCATTCTCTCTACCCAAGAATTTAAATAAATTAATAGATCTCTACAATCTCAACTTTTCCATTTTTCACTCACCAACATGATCTCTAAAGAAAATGATATATGCATTCCCACTCATACACTCATGATTACGCAACTGCTATAGAAATATGTTACATATGGGAAATGCCGGGTTCTGGGGAAAGTCATTAGAAATGCATTACAAACAATTTGAAACTCCTTTTTACTTACGCAAGTAGATGTAGATTTTACTTATACCACCTTTCTACTTGCTTGCTTTTGCACATATTAAATGTCAAGTTATTTATATATATTTTAGGGAGGTACCAGCAATGGCTGACGCCTCTTCTTTCCTATTGTGTGTGGCAGGCAAACAGCCTGCAGTTCAGTAGCCGCTCAGTATATACATGCTTCCAGGAGATATAGTTTATACCCGACGGTATGAATTACTTTGTCTTAGTTTTTGTTCAGATGATGATGTAAATGCTATCTCTTTTGTATCACACTTTGGGATATATGTTGTAATGGAAGATCCTTGTACATGTTGTAACTTGATATGAATATTAATGAAAAGAAAATTTTGGTGCCATTGTCTCTTTTACTTGTGGTCATGTGTTGAGAATGAATGTTATAATGATTACGCGAAAAATTTTCCCTATATTTGTGCGCCTTGTGTGATTAATTGTGAATGATATATTGCGAAATGCGCGTAAACGGGTATCCGGATCCTGAGGGGTTCACAGTTTGGTATCAGAGCAGTGGTACCCCGATACGTACATTCGCAGTATTTCGATTCCGATCGTATTAAGTTCACGAATAGCGACAGTCTTCTGACTTGTCGTGAGTTCGAGAAGGGAAATATGACATTCTTATTCAATAACCACAAATGTCACCAATTTCATTAATTTTCATCTTATATCCCAAAAAGAGAAAAGCATTTATGATAAATATCTGTCTAAGGCATTCTTATGACTAATTATGGTTCTCATGCAGAGCCATGGCATCTCGACCAGGTCAGGATACTTCTGATCAGCTGGCACGCATACTGAGCGCACTTACCGATCTCCAGCAGCAGCAGGCTGCTATGAGAGGCCAGCAGGAGCAGATATTGGCCCAGCAGACCGAGATTGCTGACAGGCAGACGGATATTGAGATGCGGTTTGAGGATCTATCAGATTTCACGTACCATCCATCACAGGATGGGATACGGCAAGATCCGCACCAGTCTGTTGAAGTAGAGCAGCCTCATCCTGACGATCCACTAGAGGACATTCCAGAGCATAGAGCTGAGGAGGATGCAGACTTAGACAGGGAGCAGGACCCTGTTGACTTTGATGGCGAGGATGCACACGAGTATTCAGCCATTCACAGGCACCAGTCGGTCTTCACTTCTTATCAGCGGGCCAACATACCCCTGTTCGAGGGCACAGGTCCACCAGATGATGCTGAGCAGTGGCTGAAGAGAGTGATGAAGGTGCTCAGGGCAATTCATGCGCCACGAGACACGTGGCTATCTTTCGTAGAGTATTCACTGACAGATTTCGCCGAGCGATGGTGGGAGGCCGTAGCATCCGAGTTAGGCCGAGAGCCTACTTGGAACGATTTCGAGACGAAGTTCCGAGGCCACTTCTTCTCTGCGAAGTGGAAGGAGTCCCAGCGCCGACTGTTTGCAGAGCTTCGTCAGGGACAGATGACCGCCAGAGATTATTTCATCCGATACACAGAGCTGTCACGACATACACGAGCAGCTGGCGCATTTCCAGAGGAGAATCTGGAGAAGTTCATTGGCGGCATGCGAGAGGAGGTGCAGGAGAAGCTGGCTGGACTGCATATCACTTCTATCTCCGAGGCTACCGATGCTGCGGAGAAGTTCGAGGACATCAGGGGAAGACGTTTCGGGAGCTCGTCTGGAGCAGCACTTAGACCGCGACGATCTTTTGGACCGATACGTCGACCGTTTCAGCAGCAGAGGTCAGACAGACGGTTTCGACCTACAGGTTCGACATTCTCTGGCAGTGCTCGCTCTTCTCCATCAACTACTCTAGGAGGAGCACTCGCCGGACATGGTACAGAGTCCGCTCGACCATCTGGGTCGCAGCGAGTAGACCGACCACCAGCCGGACCAGCTCGGAGCACAGGCACAGCTACTCCACCTACCAGGCCAGTCAGATGCTATCGATGTCATGAGTGGGGACACTATCGCTCACAGTGCCCACAGGTAGCTGGTGAGCCTCAGTCACAGCCTTCACAGTCACAGCCTCAGGCACAGCGTTCAGGGAGTTTCCGTGGCAGGAACTCCAACTTTAGGCGACAGCAGCAGAGACAGACGCAGAGTGTGGCAGGTTCTAGTGCTGCATCAGCCAGGCAGGGACAGTTACATGCCGTTACTGAGGAGCAGGCACGTTCAGCGACTACTGTGGTGAAAGGTATGGTCTCAGTCTTGGGCCGACCTTTCCATGTTTTATTCGATTCCGGCGCAACACACTCTTTCCTTGCCTCGAGGTTGCTTGTTTCTTTAGATAGAGTTGCAGAGACGCTATCGTCTCCATATCACATCCGAGGGCTAGGTGGCCAGTTATTTGTCATATCTCTGATAGTCAGGCACTTGCCCGTACTGATTGGCGGTCATGAGATGATCGCATATTGTCTACTTCTGCAGCTTGATGAGTTCGATTTGATTTTGGGCATGGATTGGCTATCTACTCATCATGCACTAGTTGATTGCTTTAGGAAGACGGTTGTCTTCAGGATTCCTGATATATCCGAGTTCACCTTTGAGGGTACTATACATGACTCCACCATGGAGTACATTTCAGTGTTGCGAGCCCAGCGACTTGTTGACCAGGGTTGCGATTCATATCTTGCTTTTGTTCGGGAGGTGTCTGATCAGGAGCCGATGATACAGGACATCCGAGTAGTCTCAGAATACCCTGACGTATTTCCTGATGAGCTACCAGGGCTACCTCCTGTGAGGGAGATCGAGTTTGAGATCACATTGTTGCCAGATACACAGCCGATTTCTATGGCACCTTATCGTATGGCACCAGCCGAGTTGAGGGAGCTGAAGGTGCAGTTGCAGGAGTTGCTAGATTTGGGATTCGTGAGACCGAGCACTTCACCTTGGGGTGCTCCGGTCCTATTTGTCAAGAAGAAGGATGGATCCATGAGACTATGCATCGATTACAGGCAGTTGAACAAGAGAACGGTG
This sequence comes from Ottelia alismoides, assembly GCA_037367405.1. Classification (NCBI taxonomy): domain Eukaryota; kingdom Viridiplantae; phylum Streptophyta; class Magnoliopsida; order Alismatales; family Hydrocharitaceae; genus Ottelia; species Ottelia alismoides. The sequence goes on along the minus strand of JAZKJV010007955.1, from coordinate 31,849 downwards.
AAAAACCGTTATCCTTTGCCGCGCATCGATGATTTGTTCGACCAGCTCCAGGGATCTTCGGTTTTCTCGAAGATCGATCTTCGCTCAGGCTACCATCAGCTGAGGATTCGCGAGTCGGATATTCCGAAGACAGCCTTCAGGACTCGCTATGGACACTACGAGTTTGTAGTGATGCCGTTTGGGCTCACCAATGCACCTGCGGCTTTCATGGATATGATGAACCGTATCTTCCGTCCATACTTGGACAAGTTTGTAGTGGTGTTCATCGATGATGTGCTCATCTATTCACGAAATGAATGGGATCATGCGAATGATATACGAATTGTTTTGGATACATTGAGGGAGCACAAGCTATATGCCAAGTTGAGCAAGTGTGAGTTCTGGTTATCCCAGGTCTCATTTCTTGGGCATATCATTTCTGGAGCAGGCATTGCAGTTGATCCTGCGAAGATAGATGCAGTTATGTCTTGGGAGCAGCCCAAGACAGTCACTCAGATTCGGAGCTTTCTCGGACTAGCAGGTTATTACAGACGCTTCGTCAGCGGATTTTCACGCATCGTCCGTCCATTGACACGATTGACACAGAAGGGAGTTCCATTCATTTGGGACAATTCATGTGAGCAGGCCTTCCAGACGCTGAAGGAGAGGTTGACTACAGCACCTATTCTTGCTCTTCCTTCAGGCACTCAGGACTATGCCGTTTACACAGATGCATCTGGAGAAGGTCTGGGAGCAGTGTTGATGCAGAGAGGACAGGTGATTGCTTACGCATCACGGCAGTTGAGACCGCACGAGCGGAACTACCCCACACATGACTTAGAGTTGGCGGCAGTTGTCTTCGCCTTGAAGATCTGGCGCCACTATTTATATGGGGTGAACTTCGAGATTTTCACAGATCACAAGAGCCTAAAGTACATCTTTGATCAGAAGGAGTTGAACATGAGACAGCGCAGATGGCTCGAGCTGCTGAAGGATTATGATTGCACGATCTCTTACCATCCCGGTAAGGGAAACGTGGTGGCCGATGCACTTAGCAGGAGGGCGCATGCTGATGGTACGGCAAACTGGCTATACACGTGGGATACGCTTGCAGCTTTGACCGATTGGCATCCTCAGGAGAGCGCATCCATTTCTACCGCCGTGCCTCCACGATACAGCAGTCTTTGGGATCGTATTGTAGAGGGTCAGAAGACCGATCCTTGGATCCGAGATAGATACATGCGCGCCATCAAGGATGAATTTGACGACTTTGTTGTGATGGAGTCTATTTTATGGAAGGCAGGACGGGTCGTTGTACCCAATGACGAGCAGCTTCGCAGAGACATTTTGGACGAAGCACACAGTTCACGGTTATCTATTCATCCAGGCAGTACGAAGATGTACCGTGATCTGCGTCGACATTTCTGGTGGGATGGAATGAAGCGCGATGTGGCGCTACATGTTAGCAGATGTATGACATGTCAGATGGTCAAGGCCGAGCACAGGAGACCACCAGGATTACTGCAGTCTCTCCCCATCCCCGAGTGGAAGTGGGAGAGCATTTCTATGGATTTTATCACAGGTCTGCCGAAGACACCAGGTGGCCATGATTCTATATGGGTCGTTGTTGATAGATTGACCAAGTCAGCCCATTTCATACCTGTCAACACGACTTACACTCCATCCAGGTTGGCCAAGCTGTACGTACAGAACATCATCAGACTGCATGGTATACCACGAGAGGTGGTGTCTGACAGGGATTCGAGATTTACATCTCATTATTGGCATCAGTTCATGTCAGCACTACAGACAGAGCTGAAAATGAGTTCTGCATATCATCCACAGACTGACGGGCAGAGTGAGCGCACTATTCAGACACTAGAGGATTTGCTTCGTGCATGCACTTTGGAGTGGAAAGGGTCCTGGAAGGACCATTTGCCTTTAGTGGAATTCACGTATAACAACAGCTATCACTCTAGTATTGGTATGGCACCATTCGAAGCCCTATACGGGCGGAGATGCCTCACACCTCTCAGTTGGCGTGAGGTAGGTGATCATGCTTTGTATTCCGTGGATCTCTTGGAGGAGACTGCGAGAGCTGTTGATCTTGTGAGACAGAGACTTCTGACGGCACAAAGTCGCCAGAAGAGTTATGCAGACCGTCGGAGGAGAGATTTAGAGTTTCAGGTAATCTAATTATTTTCTCCTCATCCACTCAATTATGATATCTATGTGTTCAACTTAATCCCATACTAATGACATTCCTATCAATTATAGGTTGGAGATTGGGTATTTTTGCGAGTATCTCCCATGAAGGGAGTACAGAGATTCGGTGTTCGCGGCAAGTTGGCGCCGCGATATGTTGGACCTTTTGAGATTCTGGCTAGAGTGGGGAAAGTGGCATACCGAGTAGCCCTTCCTCCACATCTTTCAGCTATTCATGATGTTTTCCACATATCCAATCTGAGGAAATATGTCCACGACCCTCGGCACGTCATCAGTTACGAGAATCTTGATGTAGAGCCAGATCTGACTTATGAGGAGAAGCATGTCCAGATACTTGACCGCGCTGAGAAGAAGCTTCGCAACAAGGAGATTTCATTGGTCAAGGTTTTATGGCACCGACACGGCGTCAAGGAAGCGACATGGGAGACTGAAGCCGACATGCGGGCACGATACCCGCAGCTATTCTGATGTAATCATCAAAAACAAGCTTTTGTAATTAGATACATTATAAATATATGGCTTGTTTTTCCTTTGAGGTTTTTATGGGTTCAAAACCCTTTGAGGTTTTTATGGACATATGAAATTCAAACAAGTCACCGAATAGCCTTAACTCGAGTCTAGAGGACGAGACTCCCTTTGAGGTTTTTATATTTGTAGCATCCGGTTTCCAATCAAACCTGAAGTCGTCCGATTTTGGGTCTAATAAACCCAAAAACGTTGTCGGTCAATACTAAACAACCTAAAATGACCAATTGATCATGAATCAAAAGTCGTTCGGACGAAATCGGCCAAAAATCGGTCACTTTGTAATTCGTGCTGCGAAAAGCCGCGACGCAAATTCGGAAACCGCGAAACGAACCGAGACCGTCATTAGATCCGATTTGACGATACGAGACCAACGGAATCGACCGTTCGTCAATCGGAGGTCGTTTGATATTTTATATCACAAAAATTTAACCCTAAACAAAAACCGTATCCGGAAATTTCGGGTATTCAAAACCCGGTCGGAAGTATACCGATATTATACTCATTTTGATCGTCTTTCAGAGATGATCAAATCGAGATATCGTGCGTCGAAATCCGACACTCGAGGTACGCGTACACGCGACTTTTAAGATTTTCACAAAAGAAAATAAAAATATAAAAATAATAAATTCAAGTATGCTATGCTACAGTAAAGTAGCAAAAAAAAATTAATAAAACACAGCAGACTGTGTTACGGTAAAAAAAATAAATTAATAGATAAATTATTAATCTTAGTTAGAACCCACAGGCTGTAATATATAAATTTAATTAATGTAATTACAGCTGCAACAACGGCAGCTGCAACAACGGCAGTTGGCACTTCTTGCCTTTCCATTTGGCAGAAAATTAGCCTTCCCATCTCCTTATAAGTACCCAACGTCACCACTAATCCCCCTCCCTCTTCTTTCTTATTTAACCCATTTCCAACGAGAGAAGTTCTCTCCCTTTCTCTACCTTTAATTTCCCAAATCACCAACTACCTCTCTCAGCCGAAGGAGAACTCCAACTCTATCTTCCACTGCCACAATTGCAGCAGTTCTCTATTGCTTGGTGCTGATGCTGCTGCAGCCTAATCCTACCAGTTTGGAGCTCCAAATCTGCTGCATGCAATCTCAGTTTCTTCATGTTAGAGACCCAAATTAGGTACACTCCTTAACCCTTCCTCTTGCTGCCATGCATGCATAGTATACTTACCATCTAAAGCCTCCTTCTTGTTGTTTTGCATGTCAAGTTTGACAAATTTTGATCATGTTTTTGTTCTAATTCTTGGACCAGCAAGTCAAAAAAAAAATGTGATTAACTTCATAAGTGTTGTGTCTCTTTTAGGTTTCTTGTTCTCGGTTATATGATATTGGGCTACTTTTAAAATACAGTTCTATTCTCTTTTATATCCTATGATGGTTGGGATCTAGAGTCAATTGAATCAAAATCTAAAATTCTGGTTCCGTGGACTTGAACTCCATTTTGCAAGCGTTTAATTTATTATAGAGAATTGAGATCAATCTGTTATGATTAGCCTCTTATGTAAAAAAAAATTATGACCATGAAGCCTAAGAATTTTCCTGGTAGATATGCTCCTTATGGAATAATGAAATAGAGACAGACTTCAAATGCATACTATAACTGAATTTCATTAACCAGACTTGTGAGTGTGCACAATAATGCTAATGACCAACAACCAGTAACCCCTCCCCCTTGCCTAAACAATATTCCCCACATCCGTATAAATTATAGTCACAAACTCCTGTGACTAATATAAAAATCAAGAATAAAAAAAAAAGAGGATATAAGGTAGAATTTAACCAGTCCTGTTCATTTTGTTTTATGTGACCGAAAATTGATGATAAATCTTAAAATTTAGTGTTAAACTTTTAGTTTGAAACTTTAAATTAATTCAATCTTAATACTATTGACAGCTGATAAGTTTTAGTTTGAAAATTTAAATTAATTAAATCTCTACTATTAAATGGTGCGACCTTACAATTATTCTACAATAGTAAAGGGTTGAGATGTGAGGGAGAAAAGCTCGTCCAGTTATATCCATTCTTCTGCAAGTAAGAAGTGCTCTTTTCCTTGCCGAAAAAAAATCAGATTGACCAAGAAAACTACAATCAATAAAATTGATGATACATGCTAACTTAATGGCTAAATTAGTAGTAGACAAGTTAATGACAGTAGTGATTTAGAAGTTACTAATAAGGAAAGATTATCTGTTAAGGATGTAAGATTCTGCATCTCGGAGCTTTGGTGAAATCTCAAAACCGTGTATGATAAAATCAATGACAAAAAGAAGTACATAAGGATTTTATAACATATCTAAAGTACCGCGAGGACGTGTTTTCTTCTAGTGGTACAAAGCCATTTAAGGAGACCTTTCTAATGGAAAAAAAATTGGGAATACATATGGATGGAAGGAGATTAGTGAATAAATAATAAAAGCTGGTCATGGTAACCTTTACACCAGACCGTGCGAGGGCGCAGTGACCCTCAACTGAGCGGAGGAAAGGAAGCTCAGTTAGGGCAGCGGCCGCCAAGTGCGCGGGTCTAGGATCCCAGTCTTTTACACGGTTTTACGCGAGCTCGCATTGTTTTTACGCCTCGTTGGGATCCTGACTTTAGACCAGTTCCGCTGACCCTGTCTTTTAGGATACCCAGGCGGGGGATCCTGGTTTTTCAGTTTTTCGTACGAGCTCGTCCGCCCGTACTAGTCGGGCTGTTTTTCTAGAGCGACTTTTCTAGGGAGTCTCTCTCACCCGTCTCAGTGGCGTAGTTGGGGAGTAGACCTATCCCTCTATTGGACCGCGCTTCCAATTAGAGGGCGAGACGGAAGAGCCATTTGTAGGCTTCTTCACCGCTTGAGTTACTTCGCCAAACAGACTTGGCGATTCTATATCTAGATCATCCATATCTACATCTACAACATCTGGAGCTATATCTGAAACATTGAAGTTGAGAATTTGAGAAGTTAAGATCAAAAGACCATTCTCTCTACCCAAGAATTTAAATAAATTAATAGATCTCTACAATCTCAACTTTTCCATTTTTCACTCACCAACATGATCTCTAAAGAAAATGATATATGCATTCCCACTCATACACTCATGATTACGCAACTGCTATAGAAATATGTTACATATGGGAAATGCCGGGTTCTGGGGAAAGTCATTAGAAATGCATTACAAACAATTTGAAACTCCTTTTTACTTACGCAAGTAGATGTAGATTTTACTTATACCACCTTTCTACTTGCTTGCTTTTGCACATATTAAATGTCAAGTTATTTATATATATTTTAGGGAGGTACCAGCAATGGCTGACGCCTCTTCTTTCCTATTGTGTGTGGCAGGCAAACAGCCTGCAGTTCAGTAGCCGCTCAGTATATACATGCTTCCAGGAGATATAGTTTATACTCGACGGTATGAATTACTTTATCTTAGTTTTTGTTCAGATGATGATGTAAATGCTATCTCTTTTGTATCACACTTTGGGATATATGTTGTAATGGAAGATCCTTGTACATGTTGTAACTTGATATGAATATTAATGAAAAGAAAATTTTGGTGCCATTGTCTCTTTTACTTGTGGTCATGTGTTGAGAATGAATGTTATAATGATTACGCGAAAAATTTTCCCTATATTTGTGCGCCTTGTGTGATTAATTGTGAATGATATATTGCGAAATGCGCGTAAACGGGTATCCGGATCCTGAGGGGTTCACAGCTCCAGAATCAATAATCCAGTCAGATATATCATGAGGTGTAGTAGATCTACCTGAGGAGCTTGCGGCTGCGGAAGAACTGGCAGAGGCAGTGGCAGCAATATCTGAGGAGCCACCAGACGAATCACCAGAAGCATGTGGCATAATCTCTCGGAGACGGGTCACAAGTTCGTCAAATCGACTATCTGCAGTCGAAGTCAGTGGAGACTGAGAGTGCTCTACAATACGTGCTGATGCTGGAAATCCATGCTTCGAATAGCATGTCTCCTCCGAGTGTCCTGTGCGATGACAATAGGAGCATGTCTGACTAAAGCGACCACCCCTCCCCTGGGGTCCACGGCCACGTCCACGACCACGGCCAGATGGTGGTCCACCTCTCCCACGCGAGACTGCCATCGCTGAAGGAGGTGGAGTAGAAGAGCTGGAGGAAACTGGAATGCGGCTAAGCCGTCTGTAAACATCCTCAACTGGAGGAATAACTGCATCAGCGAGAATCTGAGATCGAGCTGCATCGTACTCAGGGTTAAGGGCCGCAAGTAGAACACCAACCATGGTGGCGTTTCGAAACGCCTTCTGTTGCTCAGGAGTTGCAGTCAGAGGGATGATACTGTATAACTTCTCGAACATCCCTCTTAGGGATGTATAAAGAGAATGGAGAGGTTTGCCGCTCTGCTTCATTGTGAATATGCCGTGCTGAAGCTGCAACATCTTCGTCTCATTTCGCACCTGCGAACATGTGGCGGCAAGAATGTCCCACATTGCCTTAGCAGTGGGCTGATGGAGGACGTCGTTGGCAATCTCCATCGTCAAGGTGCCGGACAACCAGACCTTTGCATAGGAATCATCAGCCTCCCATGAGGCATAGATCCCAGTCTTCTCTGCGGGCTCATCCTCGGTAAGAATATGTTTCTTACCATTCGACTTCATAAGGCTCATGAACTGCATAGCCCAGAGCTCATAGTTAGACCCGTCCATCTTGACTATTGGCGCAGGACCTTTGAATGCGCCGGTGGAGGGCATATCAACTTTTGATTCTGACATACTGCCGCTTGGAGAAGAACTAGGATATGTAGACGTGATGCTGAATGTCTACAAAAACTGCATCGGATTTGAGTGTGTATGTAGACGTTACGCACTCAAATCCATAGAACGGATGTGGAAGGAACTAGGGCACGCCTAACAAGAGGCTGACAGCCCTTTCAGCGGCTAGGAGCCGCTAGAAGGCCTTGCGCGGGTGGCTGTTCACGCACCCGAAGGCCTTGCGCGGGCAGCAGATGGTGATGCCGCCTATTGGCGGAGGCCGCTGGGGGCTGGGATCCCCTTCAGCGGTTGGCTGGGGCTAGGATCCAACCAGATGGAGGGCTGGAGCAACTGGATGGAGGGCTGGAACCGACCGGATGGAGGGCTGGATCCAACCGGGCGATGGAGGGCTGCCGCTGGAGATGGAGGGCTGCGATTCCGAGAAGAGGGAGGCGGGTGGGGAAGGGGCGGCGGGAGGGAGGAGAGCCCTAGGGTGGCTCTGATACCATGTTGGGAAAAGAGACATCGTTATTGATTCAGAAAACCCTAGGCTCTCTTATATAGGGAGAGACCTAAAGGATAAATTACAGAGAGGTCTATATAAAATAAAGAAATAACGATAAACAACATAAAGAGATAATGAAACTACGAACTATCTCTACAATACACACACACACATATACATATATATATATATGTGTGTGTGTGTGTATGAGGAAAGGGAGCCTACTTTGTGAAGTAGATAACCTTACCTGCTTCACATCCATTTTTAGCAAAATTTTTATTTTTTTTTGAAAAATGCTTCCGTGGATTTTCATAATCATATCCGTCTAATATGGCATTCAGATTTCGTCAAAAACAGAGACTCCTACGGCCTCCATCCATAACAGGTAATTTACAGCAAATCTAAGACCGTTAAAAATACCTATTCTGGATGGAGGCCGTAGAAGTCTCTGTTTCTGAATGACATATTAGAGGGATATAGTTATGAAAATCCACGTATTTTAAAAAAAATAAAAAATTTTGCTAAAAATGGATGTGAAGTAGGTAAAGTTACCTACTTCACAAAGTAGGCTCCCTTTCCTCTCTCTCTCTCTCTATATATATATATATATATGAAAATGACTCACTCTCAAAAGGGAATCCCAGAACACACCCATCCTACGTGAAATCCAACGTGACAGTCCATCGAGGAATCCTTGTAGGGGTGTGCCTTTGTATCTGCGTACTCTAACATGCATGTTTCTCCATGTTCTAACAAACAAATCAAGTAATATCTTCTAAGACATGATGCTTTTTATTATTATCATTCATCCTGCTATTTTTTGATGGAATTCAATTATACATAGCATCTCTGCTACCTTTACGTCCTGTGGAGAAAGAGATTGATAATGAATAGTATGTCTTATTCAAGAGGTCTAGGAGTTCTTATATAGCGTGAAACCCTAGAGAGTTTAAAATAGAGAAAAGATGCATAAAGACCCATAACGGGGTTACAGGACTCAAGAAAGAGAGAAAAGAGTTAAACAAGTAAATAAATAATAAAATAACTCTAACACACTTCCTCAAATTGGGGTGTATCCGTTGATTGTGTCTAACTTGAAGATATGTGTTTCTTCGGTAGTGCCTTCGTAATGTCTGCAAGCTGAAAATCTGTAGAGATATGAGGAGTATTGATATTCCCTCCTCAAAATGCATCTTGAATAAAGTGACAATCAACTTCAATATACTTAGTCCGCTCATGGAAGACGGGATTGGAGGTATTGTATGCAGAAGACTTGTTGTCACAGTATAACTGTACAACATTAGTGGTAGGTAAGTCCAAGCTCCTACAGAAATGAGACCAACTATGTAATCTCACAAGTGGCTTGAGTCATCGCCATGTATCCAACCTTTGTACTGGATCTAGAAACCATTTTATGCCTTTTACTTCGTCATATAACCATGTTACCACCATTTAACTTAGCATAGCTTGTAGTTGATCATATGTCCTCTGGAGAGCAAGCATTGCATCTCTGCACAAGCATTGATGTTTGTATGGCCATTGACGCCGTAGAAGAGGCCTCTCCCTGGAGACTCCTTCAGATACCGAAGGATCAGAAGGACAACCTACCAATGATTGTAAAGAGGTCTCTCCATGTGTTGGCTAGCTCTGCTAACATCATACGATATATCTGGCCTAACGATAGTGAAGTAAAACACTTTGCCCACTAGGCTTCTTTATCGTGCAGTGTCTGCAAATTCAGAATCAACAGAAGTAGCACGCTTATGTAATTCTATTGGGATGTCAGATGGTTTGCATCCAAGCAAGCGTGTCGCTGTAAAAATATCTAGACAATACTTCCTTTGTGAGATGTAATCCCTATGCAATACGTATACGTAATACCTTAATGCAATGATATAAAGGAGTTGACCAAGATCCTTGGTGACAAACACCCTCTGAAGGAAGGCCTTAGACTCTATAATGCTTGTTTCATCATCACATGCCCACATATTAACAAACTCGCTACTCGAGTGAAGCATGTAATTCTCATCAAAAGTGGCATTCCTACTAACAATAATTCTATGCTCGGAAGGGGACCAGATTCTGTATACCTTTACTCATGCACTATAGCTTATGACCATCCCTTTCTTTGCCATTGGTTCTAACATTCCTTCACTAACATGATAATAGGTCGCACAATCAAAGACTTGTAAAACAGAATAATCAGCATGATTACCAAACCATACCTCCATGTGTGTTTTGCAGTCAATAGCGAGCGCGGGATTTTGATTCACAAAGATTCAAGTTGTACTCACATCTTCAGCCCAGAATGCTCTACCAAGTCCAACATTAGAGAGGATGCACCTTGCTCTCTCCGGAAGTGTCATGTTCATTCGTTCTGCAACTTCATTCTGTGGCGTATCTCTGACGGTGAGGTGTTGCGTGAAGCTTTGAATCCAAATACCTACGCTTCACCTTCTTAGAAGTTTGTTTCTCCATCAAGATCTTTCACTGTCTAAAGGTCTAAAATACCCCACTCTTGTGCTTCATCATATACACCCAAACCATCCTTGAGTAATCATCAATAATGGATAGAAAATACCTATCACCTCCTAACGATGGGACCCGTGAAGGGTCCCGGCAATCAGCATGGATGTAGCTGAGCGTATCCTTCGTCTTGTGGATAACTTTGTTGAAATGCTCTTGTGTTGTTTCCTGAACACGCAATGCTCACAGAACTCCAGCTTGGATTCTGTGAGATCCCCGATGAAACCATTCTGACTGAGAATATTCATCCCCATCTGACTCATATGTCCCAGCCGCATATGCCACAATTTTAACTCTGATCTCATGGCTTGGGACGCTGCTGCAACAGAACCCGTAACTGTAGGCTCTTGCATGACGTATAGGGTCTTCTGCTTGTTGCCCTTAATGGCAACCACCTCACATTTGGCGACCTGCATGACTACACCTTCAATGTTGTACCTATATCCTTTAGAGTTCAAGACTCCAAAAGATATCAGGTTCTTCCTCAGATCAGAAACATGGCTTACTTATGTCACCTTCCTCATGACTCCATCATGCATCTTGATCTTAACATACATGATCCCTACAATCTTGCACACTGCATTCCCCATGACAAGGTTTTCGCCATCTATATTCTCATAGGCGCGGAACCAATCTTTAATGAAAGTCATATGGTAAGAACAACCTGAATCAAGAATTTATGTGCTATTTGTCATCTTCTGATTTGTGAGGATGAGAACCAGATCATCTTTAAAATATGCATTTCCCTGAGACATGGCAGCAATCGTAGCCTTGCATTTCTTCTTCAGGCGGTCCTCCTGCTAATGTCCAGGTTCCTTACAATAATTGCGGATGTCCTTAACATTATGACTCTTCGACTTTGGCTTCCGCCTTCTTCGCGTGGCCGGAATTGGCATGACTCTTTTCATGAGTCATAACCAAATATGCATCGTTAGAGTTCTGTTTCCCAGCAGCCATATGTCGAAGTTCACACGTATGCAGACTCACGCGAACTTCCTCATGGGTTATTGATTCTCTTCCCACGATAAATGATTGAACAAAATTCTCATACGATAAATGAAGAGAAACCAAAAAAATCAAGGCAGCATCCTCATCTTCAATCTTAACATCTTCGTTTCTTAAATCCATCAACATTTATTTAAGCGATCTAGATGTTATTTAAGAGATGTATCTTCCTGTATGCGGAGAATGAACAGATGTTGCTTCAAGAGCAACTTGTTGGTCAAAGACTTCGTCATGTACAGACTTTCGAGTTTCAACCACAGACCGGCCACAGAATCCTCCTCAGCAACCTCCATAATAATCTCGCCCGTCAAACACACATGAATCGCCGAGTGCGCCTTTTCTTCCTACACTGTCAACTCAGAGGGTTTGAGTGCCTTCGGCCGCTCCTGATCCAACAGCGCCCAGATGCCCTGCTGCTTCAGAAGGACCCGCATCTTGATATGACATAGACGGAATCCGTTATTCCCTATGAACTTCTCGATCTTCATATTGCGCGATGTCATCTTACTTGATGATCCAAACGGAACCCGATGCTTTGATACCAGTTTATTGCGAATCACGGAAGCACGCACAAACGAGGTCAATCGAGCAAGCACGGAGATGCATGGATTCACAAGGTTCACCCGTAATTGGACTACATCCTTGGGCGGCAGCAATCGATTTTCACTATGAGGAGAAAGAATGGAGTACAAAGGATACAGACAGCCCTAACCCCGGGGAGTTTATATAGTACTTCCATACAGATGGATCTCTGAAACAAACGGATCTATATACCGAATACAAATAGAACCGTTCATAAAAACTTTCGTCGGGGGCGCTGCCCCCACTCGCCCCGCAAGGGGTAGCGCACCCTTCCCCCTCCTCCCTCCACCAGGATCGTTGACCGGACAGCGAGACCCCCGTCTTGTTGGAATATAGTATGACAGGAGGGGTGCATATAGGGTTCTTAAACCTAGGTCCGATGGTTAGGATTCAAGACATATCAACAACTAGAAAGGCAAGTAGATACTTTTTGAGCAAGTTAAAGACCATATCAAAGTTCCAAATATCTACATAAAACACTAAGATTGATGGATGCACGTAATCAAATGTATGAACTACCTCTCAAACATCGCATCTTGTTCCAAGTCTCATGATATTTTGTGCCATATAGCTATCTATTCCATCGATCTTTCAATGACCCGATAGGGCAGATAATGCAAATATCTTTCATGGAAATTTGTGAAGATGCTAAACAAATAAATTGAGAGATTCAGTTAACAAGGCAGAAACGTTATCCCAAAACTGGTAGTTGAGAATAAAAAAAGGTAACTTGCCATTTATTTCATAAAAAAACAAGCAGTGAAGAGCATTTGAAACCACGATGTCAACTGATAGAAGTGGATGGAAACATTCTGTCTTGAATTTCAGCAAATGACTGCACATCAGTTCCCCAAAGCCTGCAAGATAATTCAAAATATTAATCCTACTATAATTACTGTGGGCTTTGACGAATATGCACTGATGAACCACGAATTTTCAGAAGAGCACGTAAAGAAAATATGAATACAATATCACGAAAGTGGGCATCATCTCACTAGAGCCTCACCAGCAGTCTATCCCAACGGCATTGGCACCCACTTTATCTGCTTTCTCGTCATCTCCAACATGAACTGCTCTTCTCGCATCAATGTGAAGTTGGTCTGTACAATAATCAAATATGCACATAAATATATATATGTGTGTGTGTGTGTGTGGATAAATGGCAATCAAGTGTTAAGATAATATAGAAACCACTTCTATTTTCATCCAAGTGGGATCCTAATTATACAAATCAGATACAAATCGTTTCGCGTCGAAAACAGCCTTTAATTATAAAATCCTACCCAACGCAGCCCTGAAGATCCCTGGATCAGGCTTCTCAAACCCAACTTCTGAAGACACAATAATAGCATCGAACCTTGGAATGGAATAAAGGAAAACATAAGGTATAGCAATAGCCAAAAGATAATTGTGGTTCAATATGAAAGGGAAAATAGAAATCAGGAAATATATTCCGATGCATGTTTCCAAAAACATGGCAAGATGTAGAAAAGAACTACATAAATACCAAAAATTGTGATTATTAATGTGTGAACATCATTCCATTTACGCATCGTCATTATATCCTACATATATGCATTGTATTCAAGCATCATTTGCATTGTTTGCTACATGGCCTTTTTGCAAGATATAATCCCGTGGACAAATAACAACAAGACCCCTTAAAAAATATCAGCTTCTCCAAATTGGATGACGAACCAGGTCTCGATATAGTAACAAATAGGGACGAGCATTGGGCTGGCCCTGTCCTGCCCAGCCCGAAGGCCGGCCCACGTAGTCCGGCCCAAGCTCAACCCGAAACAAATTTGGGCCGGGCTCGGGCCAAGCCTGTTAGGCCCACGAGCCCGGCCCATATGAAGGCCCATGAGCCCAGCTCATAAGAAGCTCGTGAGCCGACCTACAAGCCCAACTAACCCCCATGGCAGGCCTTAGCCAGGGGTTTTCAGCCTTTTAGGATTCCAAATCTCATAGAGGTATCCCCCCTAGTCAGCCCTCCCTCCCCTTTTCTCCCTCCCATCCGCACAAACCAAACCCAGAACCCACACCAACCCTAACCCCCACACCTCCCCTTCCCTACTGTTTCCCCCTGCTACCCTGCACCACCCCTTCTGTACTATTATGGTTCGTCATTCATACTCTTCTTTTTCTCTCTGCACTTATATTAGTAGTTAGTTTGATGTATGTGTGAATGATTGATTGGCCACAGGCTTTTGCTAATTTATATGTTGATCCATTTTTTGGATATCAATTGTTTCTGAGAAGAGTTAATGTGATCTTAGTCGGATATCTTCCCATCTCAAACATCGTTAAGACTAACTAAGAATCCGGAGTCCTTAGTGGAGGGGATCTTAGTTGGATTGAATGTTGTGTGAATGATATGTGTGTAGAGTTATTTATTTCGTTCAACTGGTCTCTCTCCTATAGTTCTACCAATGTTCATATTTTAGTGAGGAAGGGTGAGTTATGGATAGCGTCATCGAATCTCGCCGATTGAAGATTTGGAGTTGCGGTGGGTGGGGATTTGATCCAAGGGCATTGCAACCGTTGTAGTTGGAAGGGCTTTATGATATTGTTCTTCCTGTATGGTTGGCTAATTGGATGCTAGCTGATATTTAATTTTGTATGCTTCAGTCCTTTTAAAGGGTGTGTCAGTGATAATAATTAATGTAAAGATTATTTAATTTAGCATGTCCCCTTCCTACTGCTAATATATAGCTAGCGACATAATCATCCATGTCAGGTACCTCTTTCATTCAGTTTTTTAACCATTGTTGCATGCCTACTTCTGCACCGTAGTTGCATGCATTTCGTTAATGTCTCTATGAAACTCTTTCCATTAGATACTGTTAGAAAATATAATGCGGAAGCGAATTGATAAACAGAGCATGAACTGCATAAAGATTAAACATTAACTCAGGGATTTTAATGTGGAACCCTACTCCCTAAGAAGCGGGATGAAACCATGGGAGAACACCTCAAAGGGTAAATCGTTCATTGAACTTTCTCATTGGATACAGGAGGTCCGGGCTTCTTATATAGCCTCCACAAACTCTCCGAATCCCACCACTCGTAGATGTGGGACTAAATATTGGGATGTGGTAAATGGATCTTGGAAGGATCCATTAACACATCTTACATATGACACATATACTCCAACACTCCCCCTCAAGATGGAGCATGCAATGCCCATCTTAAACAAACAGAAAGAAATCTCAAACTCCACTACAAGACACTACATACAACATCAACTCAATGCGTTGAACTGTCGGCTGTAGTCGAAGATGTTGCTTCTCATGACGTGCAGGTGAGGAGGAACAAATGGGCTAGCGTGTGAGTTAAACTGAATCTCCTCGTCGAAGAGCAGGCGCTCTGTGTTGCGCCTCTCAGGGTCACTGCAACTGAAAATGAGTCTCCTCGTCGGAGAACTCCAACCCGCAACAATAATGTGGACAACTGCTCCATTTCTGGAAGGGCTGAACTGAAAAGCCGTGGAGACATCCTCGTCGGAGTCCACAACCGCTAGAGAATGGAGTATGAAAAAGTCTCCTTGCCGGAGAACTGGGTCTCTCCCATACTGGCTCCGAGAATGAAAACCATATGAAAACCCTAACCAACATGACATAAGGAATGGGATCTCTACTCTGGAGTCCCTACGAATCACATAAAAACTCTGACGAAACTAAAAGATGGAGATCACAATAAATGATAGCAAACATATGCTCATCAAACTGAAGACTCGGAAACATATGATCGTAGAGTCTGAAAAACCTGGTTGGCCTGGAGTCTGGAGAATCTGAAAATGTGGCATGTAGAACTCTACACAATACTCCCCTTTCTCACATACTTGTCGGAAAACAGTGACATCGATAAAGTTGGAAGAAGACAATAAAATGGGGAAAACATCACATTAGCCGATCTCAATTTTTTTATCGGCTTCTCATCATTTCAAATCATTTTTCTTCTTTTTTATAGTTGTTTCTTTTTTCAAATAAGTCGTTCACACATTTTTTTGGCCTTTTTCCTTTTTTGCAAAAAAAATCCCGTGTACGGAATTTTTTGTACGCACCACTTTAAAAATCCCTCTTTTTTCCTAACTTTTCATTTTTAAAAGATCGTCGACCAACTTGGTCCTCTCTCATTTTTTCTCCTTTTTTAACATTTGCTGCCCAACTTGAGCAGAACTGCAGTTGCCTCCCCCCCCCACCCTTTTTGTAAATTAGCTCCTTTTTTTAATATACGATTGGGCTCCATCTCTCTTTTTTTTCACATTTTTTCAATTGCATCCCACAGTTGGGCTCTCATCATTTCCCCCTTTTTTTAATAATAACCCTTCAGCCACGAGCCTAACCCTATTTAGGGTTCCCCAATAGGGAATCCCTCACAGGGGCGACATCCCACAATCGAGGCATTCTGCTAGAGATGGTGGCACTTGGAGTGGGCGACGGCATCCCTGGAAGATGCTACGGAGGCGGTGACGCACTGCCGATCAGAGGATCACCTGGAGGGATGCAACCTTCACCACCAGGGAGGCCTTCGCCTGGAGGGACTTTGCGGAGGGCAGAAGCGAGCCTCAATAGCTCGAAGAAGGATTTGCATCACCGACGATAAGGAAGAGGAGTAGGCGTAAGGGAGAGCTCGCCGCTGGAGCTTGCTGCATGGAGCCACTCCCCGTTGGGGCTACTCTCGCAGCTGCCTGGACTTCTTCATCGCTAGGAGGGGGAGCGGGGGCTGAGTGCGAACACGAAGCCAGGAGGCCATCATGGCACCGGAACCCATGTACCATGTTGTTATTTGGTACGGAAAAGGGCTTCATGGCATTGGAAACCTAACCCTAATTTCGGGGAGGACCTGATGCCGCTATTTGGAGATCTCCGCCTGGGATCAGAGGAGCACCTAATGCCGCTGGGGAGGATGCCGCCTCTGGCGATAACCTTGAGCATCATCGACTGTGATGACTGATGCGCAAGGAGAACCGCATGGGGCTGGTTGCCGCCATCAGCCGCAAGTGAGGATGGATTGGGTTGTGCAATGGTTGGAGATGTCTTGATTAAGGGTTCCAAACTGAACCTTAGAATTCAATGTTGCTGGACAAAAATTTGGGTTTCAATAGAAACCCTAGAACTTGGACATAACTTGAGCAAATAATAATCATCTTCGAGAACAACTGTCAATCAAATCTCGAACAAAAATATAAATCTTCAAGAACAACTTCTCGAGAATCGAACTTGCTCTGATACCATGTTGGAAAATATAATGCGGAAGTAAATTGATAAACAGAGCATGAACTGCATAAAGATTAAACATGAACTCAGGGATTTTAACATAGAGCCCTACTCCCTAAGGAGCGGGATGAAATCACGGGAGAACGCCTCAAAGGGCTAATCGTTCATTGAACTTTCTCATTGGATACAGGAGGTCTGGGGCTTCTTATATAGCCTCCACAGACCCTTGAAGTCCCACCACTGATAGATGTGAAACTAAATACTGGGATGTGATAAATGGATCTTGGAAGGATCCATTTATCCATCTTACATATGACGCATATACTCCAACAGATATGTTGTGGCCTAATTCATGGAAAACATAAGACTTATCTGAAAATATTGAGGAAAAAAACTTATAAAACTACAACTCATAACGAATAAAAAAAGTTCTAAGCCTTCTCCCACTATGAGTAGGGTCGGCTACATGGATTCTTGCTCAAATCCATGTTGAAAGATTCAACTATTATTTACGTTGGTTGTCGACTACCTAATGCAATCCCTGCAAGAGGGGGATTTGAACCCTGGTCTTTTGGATGGTAGACACACTGCACTACCACCAGACCATTTAAGTGGGTTGACCTGGCCCAGACCCATAAAATTTGGGTTAGCCCAAGCCCAACTGATATCCAACATTTAATGAGCCGACCCTACCTAGGTCCGGACCATAATAATTGGGCCGAGCTTGGGCCTCCAAAAAACAAAATTAATGGGCCTAAGCCTGACTCAAATCCCACAAAAATGATTGTGCTTGGGCCTGGTCGGGCTTAGGCCCCCAAAAAAACAAAATTAGTGGGCCTAAGACTAACTCAAAGCCCACAAAAATAATTGTGCTTGGGCATGGGCCCTATAGGGCCCGGCCTAGGCCTGGTTCATGCTCATCCCTAGTAACAAAGTGTCTATGATGGACATTTTATTTAAAGTCCCATTGTATCCATTGACTTTTTTATTGTGGTCCTATGGAAATAAAAATGTACTCAAAACCCCTAATTTTAGGCTAGGATTAATTACCGAATCGGTTGAAGGTTTCGCATCATCTAAGCATATTCGTTCAGACGGATCTCCATGTAATGACTAAGCTATGCAAGGGAGTATGCAAGGATAAGCCATTTACATTTTTAAATTTAAAAATAAATGTTATTTTCATAGCTCCGACTTCAACAAAACAAAGTTTTACAAGATTCGAAAATAAAATATAGGGATTTTATCACTTGTGCCCCTCCGAGATATCGCAATATCAGTTATGCCCCTATCTTTTTGGTAATATCAGTTGTGCCCCTCACTTCTTGCTATTTTATCACTTGTGCCCCTCGGATTAGTGACCTTCCATCCACAGTGCAAACGAACGTTAACTTTGAGGACATAAGCGGAATTAATTTTTTCAAAAAGGTTATGTGGTCATTTTACACCATTTTCCTCATCCTCTTCTTCCTCCTCTTCCTCCTCCTCCAACCTCCTCCTCCTCCCTCTCCGCCCCTGCCCCGCACCGCCCAGCTCCGCCCCGAGCTCCCCGCACCTCCTCCCAGCCCGCCGCCAACGCCCCAGCCCCGCGCCGCCCAGCCCCGCACCCCCTCCCCTCCCCAGCGCCGCACCTCCTCCCCTCCCTGGCACCGCCCCCTGCTCCTCCTCCCCCCCCCCCGCACCTCCTCCCCTCCCCGGTGAGGCTTCTCCACTCTAGAATTCACACCGTCGAGCTCTTCTCCCAGGTATTCCGCCCATCTGACCCTTCATCTGCTTCCGTTCATGTGTGTTGGGATGTGCATACCGATCCCCATCCCCATCGAGTTGTTGACCAGATGGAATCTTTGGGAATAGAATTGCAATTTTTGAGGAATTGACAAATATATAAAGTTTTAGGCCGAAGAAAAGGTACCAAACACGGAGTTCGGACTGGTCAACGGTAAACGGCGATGGGCGGCGACATTGAACGGCACTTTCTACGCTCCACATACTCTTGCTCCATGGTTCTACTCTCGTCTATTTGACTACGCTCTATCTTCTTCAAATTAGCACTGCTTCATATTTATGATCATGATCTTCCCACTCTTATTGGCCGTATCTTTCTAACTTCTCTCGCCTTCCACTTGCTTCTTTGCTGCACAACCAAATTTACAGAATGGGTTCATGTCTCGAACAGACCCACCTGTAAGATCAAATCGGCATCACTCTCCAGCAACCCCTTCTCAATCCCGGCTGGGTGTTCGGGATTACGACGTTGAACATACACAACAGGACGTTGAAGAGGGCGGTGAAGGGGGCGGGGGTGGTGGTGAGCTGGTGCGGGCTGCTATACGGGGGTTACTGGAGGGTGCAGTTGAGGAGGAGACTCAGTTAGGCCGCCCCGAGCTCCTCCCTCGAGCTCCTCCTCCGCCCCTGATTTTGTTTTGACCATAATACCCTTCTTAACCACACCATGGTTTGAATAAATCATGGTTATTTTAATTTTTTGACGGTCTATCTGACGGAAGGGCACAACTGATGACGAGCAAGAAGTGAGGGGCACAACTGATATTACCAAAAAGATAGGGGCATAACTGATATTGCGATATCTCGGAGGGGCACAAGTGTAAAATCCCTAAAATATAATGTCTTAACATATTTTTTTTACGAAAAAGACTACATCACCTTAAATGTAAGCTCATATTTCATTTATTACGACAGTAAATAGTAGTAGTAGAGTAAATACGTTCTCAAATTGAAGACTAAGTTCCATATAAACAGCTTCTAAAATCCGCACCAGACTACGTGGTATATCTGGCCAAATGTACCACTTCACAGTTTGAATGCAGTCTACAATGCATATTCCCCATTTTCTGTGAATGATATTTGTCCGAACTACAAAAGGATTGGCCTATGACAATATATAATGCATATCTTCCGATTTTTAAATTGGGGATTTTTTCACCATGAATCCTTTAAAAGTTGTAAATTACCCGCTCGCTCTCTTGACTACATTTTTATTCTCAACCTACAAATTGACTAACTCTTACACCAAGACCCTTGTGGTTAACTCCCATTTATTTGACTGTTAAATTCAACATAATCTGTCAAAAATTTGTGCTATCTACCCTTCAAGTTGATCAAATTCACAAAGCAATATCCTATCCTTCCTTCCACCTACCCCCTCCCCTCCCCATTTAACGTACAAAGTATCCATCAGACCACCTCCTTTGTCCTCAAGTGTCATTACCATGCCTTCATGTCAATACCATGCCCTCATGTTCAAGGCGCCACCTTCACGCAAGCTGCCTCAGCTCGCATGCCCTCGCTGCTCCATTGAACCCTAAGTCAATGATCCCCTCGACGCAATTGACATAGTTCTCCAAACCCTCCCCCTATAGGAGAGAGTCTCATCCAGCCTTGCGCTAATGCCAACATCATCCTCTTCTACGCCACAACTCCCCCTAAGTCTCGTGTCCTTCCGCTGGGAGCTCCTCGGTTCCTTGGAGCTCAAGGATGTCATGGAGATCGTATAGCACATGTGTGCTAAGAAAAAAATGTAAGTCGACAGGTTCAACCGGGACATATGCGCGGAGATCATGATCAGCGTCGAGGAGATCGAGTGGTGCATTTCTTGACATATCGAAGGTCATGCAGATCTTTGAGAATCTCGAGATCATGGATGTGAACCAGCAGGCAGACAAGATGATGGCACTGGAATGCGAGCTCAATGCCAGACTAGAGCTGGAGAGAAATGCCAAGGGGTCAAAAGCTCATTGCTTATTGCAAGTTCGTCCAATTTCCAATAGTTTGACCAGTAGGATTGGCATTGTATTGCACAATCCCACTGCAAATTGCATCTCATTGGAGATGTGGTTCCCATCACCGGCGTGGCAGTGAGGGATCTGGTCGTAGCAATTTCCATCAAAGAGACCTATGACCGAGTCAACATCGAGCAATGTTAACATGCAGGGCAAAAAGCCAGCTCTGCAAATGCGGAAGCTGCTCGACGAGAGAAAGATCAACATGAAGTTCGATGGCATCATCAAAAGATGAGTCGAGGAGTGAGTGATAACCTTAAAGCCATTTCATGGCAACACGATGACAATAAAGGAACAATGGAGATCCTCCAAACCATCAATGCACGTGCCCAGTCGCACATGGACATCTCAATTAGCCTCGGCGTAGCCGAGATTGTACTATATCTCTTACGTAAAGTAACCACCGATATCGAGCAATCCATGCCCCTCGTAGACACCCACCAAGAGAAGAAAGGGGAGAGCAGGATATGTAAGGAGAGACGAAGCTGGAAGATCCACTTTCAAATTCTTATGTAGCTAGATTAACTCAAATGATTGACTCAAATAAAGCTAAAATTGACAATATGGGTTATGGTGTAAGATAGAACAAGTTTGCAGGGATCGTGGAATAAATATGAAGTCGTTGATTATGTTTCGAATGTGACAAATGTTCTATCTTGCTATGTTGTAATTACTTTCATATATATTATTGTTTGGGACATTTTATTGCGAGAAGAGGATATATATGGACCGGACCAGCCCAAGCACGACCCATAAAAAATGGGTCGGGCTTAGGCTTGGGCAGCCCAAACAATATGGGGCTTGGGCCCGGCGCATGCTGAGATAAGTTCTCTTGGCTTCTACAGGACGACATCCAATTACTCTATATTCGTCATACGAGGACTTCTGGCCCTGTAATATTGACAGTCTATGTTGATGACATGGTGATTAGTGATTACTGATGATGAAAAGTAGGTGTTTTAGAGACCAAGGCCTTCCTCGAGAAGGTATTTGTCATCAAGGATCTTGGTCAGCTTAGATACTTCTTTAGCATTGAGGTGACACACATTGCAGGGGGATTACATCTATCTCAGCAGAAGTATTTCCTTGACTTTCTTACAGAGGCCAGTTTACTTGGATGCAAACCATCTGGCATCCCAGCAGAATTATAAAAACATGCTATATCTATTGATCCTGAGTGTAAGGATACTACATGAGATAGGAGCATAGTGAGAAAACTGATCTACCTTACTATTATTAAGCCAGATATACCATATGTTGTGAGCGGATGTCGACAGCACATAGAGACCTCACTACTACCATTGTAGGATGTTCCCTTGATCCTTCGATATCTGAAGGAATCTCCAAGAAAAAGCTTCTTCTATGGGGTTAACGACCATACTGACACCACTACTTATGATGCCGATAAGCTAATTCTCAGGAGGATAAACGATCTAACACATGTTATGTCATGTTCATTGGTGGCAATCTTGTTACATAAGGAGAAAGAAGTAGGCAATGGTTTCTAGATCGAATGCATCGACTACCACTTATGAGACTACATGTCTTGTCTCCTTTCTACAAGAGCTCGTACTCCCTGCTACTGACTGCTCATGTACCTTTGTACTATGACTACAAAATTTGTATCTATTTTTCATGATATTATACATGGATCAGGTATATCACGGCCAATTCCTCAGAAAAAAATGGTGGGTGATTCTTCCACAATGGAATCTTATAAGTGAGATTTCGAGTAAGTGTTTACAGAATCTTTTTCCGTCCGAAGAAATGATTCATCGAAATAACGAGTCATCCCTTCCATTGATATGGACACCTTAATGCCAAGGAAGTGGGTTGTCATTTCATTCAGATGAGGTATGAGGAGAGAAGATCAATACTTATATCCCCACATATTATCAACTTGCAGATATATTCACGAAGGTTGTCAAAGAAACATGTCTTTTGGTTGATTTTCAAGTTGGGCATGATTGATAGATATGCTCTAACTTGAGGGGAAGTGTTAGAGTTGTTTGTTTTTTAGAGTTTATGCTATACAGAAACCTTATACCCCTTGAATAAAGTACTCTTGTTCATTCTCAATTTTTTATCCACAAAATCAAGTAAAATCCTAATTTACTCCTAACTTGACCAAGGTTTGAAAAAACTAAAAACGGAACGAGGCGGTTTCCCTGGAATCGAGGCGAGGCGTAGCCTCGAGGCGGTCGAGGCGTAAGCCTCAGTTTACAAGGAGAAAACCTATAAAAACTACAACAAAATATATACTAATGAAATTATATATATATTCTAACTAACATATGATATAAATTACTATAATATATGATGCAATTACAAAGATAGGAACACTGAAAGAAAAGATATACAAGTGTATATGTCTTTTTACTAATTTTCCATCCAATTATAGATTAAATATGTTGATATTCCCCTAAATTATAAACATCTAACCTAAGTTGAAGAACCGTCGTATGCTCCCCTTCCTGCCATACCATACCCCAACAAGGCGGGGGTCTCGCTGCCCGGTCAGCGAGCCTGGGGGGGGTCTAGGGGGGAGCAGGTGCGCTCCCCCCCTGCGGGGGTGTGGGGGCAGCGCCCCCGGCGAAATTTTTTATTAAGGATTTTATTTCTATTCGGATATATTGATTTGTTTCAATGGGAGTAGTACATAAACTCCCCTTGAATTATATCTTATTTGACCTTCTTGGTATATTACATAGCTCATTGTTTGAAAACTCCTTAAAAATAATTTTACGTGTAATTTTTTCTATGATACTTGTGGATTCGTATATTTAAGGGCATATTTTAAGAGTTTCTTAACATGATTGAATATGTTTAATAGTAAATATGAACATGAAAGCGGCCAAATTTAAGCATTCATCTTATATATTATATCCTAAACAACTACATCTTTATAAACATATGAAATTGCTAATAGGATAATTGAATTAACATAAAAAAAATAATTTGAAAAAGAAAACGCCTCGGTGAGCGCCTCGCCTTCGCCTCGACCGCCTCGACCGCCTCGACCAACTGAGGCGACCGCCTCTTAGGATCCAGTCGAGGCGGTCGTTCAGAAGCGTTTTCCGACCGCCTCGCCTCGAGGCGTACGCCTCGTGCGCCTTGAGGCGCGTTTTTTCGAACCATGAACTTGACTCAACCAACTAACTGGCCCCAATTATAATTAAGTGGATATCACATACAATCTCATTATAGTAAAAAATAAATTGCAATGGACTCAATTGGACATAAATAAAATGGACCTAACCCTAATTAAATTATCAACTTTAATAATAAACAAAAAAATCTTAATTGATAAAATTGAACGGACCAGAAAATCCTAATATTGCCCTAATTTTGGATTACATGCTCCATTAGTACATCATGTATAGTAACTTATTGTTGCCTCTTATGTTTTATGTTATTCCATTATACCTCATATTTATGTTGTGTATTTAGTGTCTGCTATCCTGTTGTACATTTAGTTTATATTTAAATGAAATCAAATGCTAAAGTTAAATTTTGCTTTGAGCCGGAGGCCATGCCCCCTGCAACCCCCATAAGGGGGGTTACGAATGCTCCCCCTACCTCCAACTCCCAACCCCCAGGCTCGTTGATCGGGTAGCAACACCCATGTACTAGTAGGGTACGATACAGCAGCAGGCTTCGCTCGCCCTTCTTGGGAGGGTGCAGAATACGGTTCTTCATTTGGATTCAACATAAACAGATATTTAGGATTCACGCCATATCAACAGTTTATTATATTCACTTATGTGCTATTGTTGACGTAATGTTATTGGTTACTATAAACATCTACATAGGGTTGATTCTTTTTTATATGTTATTCTTATTCTATTCAATTTTTTATTATTATTAATTGTAGAGATAATTATGTAGTCGGTGTATCGTTTATGCTATTTTTATTTCTTGTTTGCTTCTTATGTAATTTACCCATGGGTTTTCTCTATATAAGAGAGCCTAGGATTCTATGGAATAATAGAATAACTTTTTCCACCAACATGGTATCAAAGCCAAAACCCTAAAGCCCTTCCCACCGCCACCGCCCCCCCTTCTCCCCGGCGCCGCCGCCACCCCCCTCCCACCCCCTCCCCGGAGCCGCCACATCGTTGTCCCCTCCCCGGTGCCGCCTCCCCGTCGGCACCTTCCACGTCGACCTACCCCAGCCGTCGGTCTACCCCAGCCGGCCCCTGCCACCTCCACCATCTAAATAGATTTGAGTGCGTAAAGTCTACATATGCACTCAAATCCTATGAAGTTTATGTAGACACTCGTCTTTTGGTCTACAAATCCTAGTTGATCATCTCCAGCGATATGTCAGAAAACAAGGTCGATATGCCCTCCATAGGCGCGTTCAAATGTCATGCCCCAATAGTCAAGATGGATGGGACGAACTATGCCTCATGAAGTCGAACGGTAAGAAGCACATTCTTACTGAGGAAGAGTCGGCAGAGAAAACTAAGATTTATGCCTCTTGGGAGGCTGATGATTCGTATGCCAAAGTCTGTCTTTCTGGCACATTGTCAATGGAAATTGCCAATGATGTTCTCTATCAGTCAGCCGCTAAGGCGATGTGGGACATACTGGCGGCGACATATTCGCATGTGCGAAATGAAACCAAGATATTACAGCTTCAGCACGACATATTTACAATGAAGCAGAATGGGCGGCCACTTGACTCCTTGTATACATCCCTACAGGGGATATTTGAGAAACTCTATAATACTATTCCTCTCACGGCCACCACCGAGCAGCAGAAGACATTTAGAATGCTACCATGGTTGGGGTCCTGCTTGCGGCCCTTGATCCTGAATATGATGCTGCTCGATCACAGATACTTGCAGATGCTATCACACCTCCTATGGAGGAAGTCTACCGGAGGTTTAGCCGCATCTCTGTCTCATCCAGTGCTTCTACTCCACCATCAGCAATGGTTGCTTCCAGAGGGAAAGGTGGTCCGTCTTCATTCCATGGTCGTGGACCTCGTAGTCGAGGCGGTCGTTTTCGCCAGCCATGCACTTTTTGTCAACGCACAGGCCATGCTGAGGATACACGCTATTCTAAGCATGGGTTTCCAGCCTCGGCGCGAGGAGCCGAGCATGCTGCATCTCCATTGGCATCTACTTCGGATCAGAGGTTCGAGGAGCTAGTTGCGAGATTGCGAGATATTATGCCTCTCGTATCTATAGATTCTACAAGCGGTCCTTCGGATATTGTTGCTTCAACGTCTGCCAGTACTTCTGCCTCTGTTGGCACCTCAGGTAATGCTTGTGCTTTTCCATCATGTCATAGTTCAAATGTCTCAGATTGGATTATTGATTCTTGTGCAACACATCATCTTTGTCGCGATAGAGATAGACTCGCGTCATGCAGGGAGATTCCACCAGGACGGTCGGTGGTAATAGCTGATGGGACTCATTCACCCATTATTGGACAGGGGGAGATTACTTCCATGCATCTACAGAATGTTTTACATGCCCCTGATTTTTCGATGAACTTACTTTCTTTTAGTCAGATTACAAAGGATTTGCACTGTCGCGTTATATTTGACCCATCTTCTCTTATATTTCAGGACATCCTAACAGGCAGGGTGATTGGTTGTGGTTCTGAGCAATATGGTCTTTATCGTCTGGTCCGGAATTCCTATGCCAGCGTCTCCTCTCATTCAGTCGGATCAGTCTCTCTGTATACTTGGCATCTACGTTTTGGTCACCTCCCGCATTAGAAGATATGTCATCTCTTGCCTCAGATTCCTCTGAGTTCTTCCTTCCGATATGAAGCATGTTAGTTGGGAAAGCACCATCGAGCCAGCTTCCCTAGTCGTCAGTGTCGGAGCAGTAGCTCCCCGTTTGAATTACTTCATGTCGATATTTGGTGTCCGAGTCGTGTTCTTGATCACCAGGGACACAGGTTTTATCTTGTAGTCGTTGAATATTTCTCTCGTTTGTCATGAGCGAAGAGGCTATGGGAGTGAAAGTTAGAGCGAAGAAGTCGACAAGAGGATAGAGCTCAGTCCAGGGTAGGCAAGAAACATATAGAATGACGTAGAATCGTGGCCGCTATCCGAGAGGCATTGAGATCATGGTAGCCCCCCAGTGGGGCTAGTCATCTCGTATTAAAGAACAAATCTGAAGCAGTGGATGTTACTAGAAATCTTATAATTGAAGTGCAAATATTTTTCCTCTCATGTGAAATATGTTCGTACGGAAATGCTTTGGAATTTTGCACTGGTTCTATCTCACATTTCTTCTCGTCATGAGGTAATATTCATCAAACCACATGTGCTTATACATCTCAATAAAATGGAGTCGCGGAGAGAAAACATCGTCATCTTCTTGATATTACTCGAATCCTGCTTATCCAGAGTTGTGCGCCTATTTCTTTTTGGGGAGATGCAGTCCTTACAACCGGTTACCTTGTGAATCGTATGTCATCCTCGGTACTTCGTGAGAAAATTCCTCTTTCTGTTGTTTTTCCCGACAAGGAATTATTCTCACTTACCCCTTGTGTTTTTGGTGTTTTTGCTTTTGTTCACCAAATTGTCCCCTGAACTTGACAAGCTCTCACCTAGGGTTGTCAAGTATGTCTTTGTGGGTTACTCTCGGACTCAGAAGGGATACCGCTGTTATGATCCTGTAAACATGAAAGCTTCGTCAGTGCTGATTTTACATTTTTTGAGTCTGTTATGTACTTCTCACCTGCAGGTGACAAGTTGGCCTCATACACATCTAATGACGAGGTTTATGTTCCTCCTCCTATTCTGAGTCCACCAATGTACATCCCCGTCCCTGTTGTCACGCCAACAGGCATTTCCACCACCAAAACCACCTGTCTCGCCATTACCTAAATATTATACACGTCGGTCAGGTCCGGCTCATACTGCACGTCAGTCATTCAGCATGCCTCAGGTATGTTCAGATGTTATTACTAATGATGGGTCGGATAGTGTGCATGTGCAGGGTTCATCATTGCAAGAGGAATGTGAACCAACGAGTACAGTAGTTGATGATCTGGATGTCCCTATTGCTATATGGAAGCATAAACGTACTTGTGCATTATATCCCCTTACTTCCCAGGTTTCCTTTCATCGTCTCACAGGGGACTTTCAGAGGTTTGTTGTTGCTTTGTCTTTCGTGGAGATACCACAGAATTATCAGGATGCCTTGAAGATTAATTGTTGGCATTCTGCTATAGAGGAGGAAATGGCTACCCTACAGTCACGGGGTACATGGAGCTTGGTTCATGCTCCCGCAGGAGCATCTGTCGTTAGCTGCAAATGGGTATTCACAGTTAAGTACCACGCAGATGGTAGTCTTGACCGTTACAAGGCAAGGCTAGTGGTGCGAGGCTTCACTCAGACATATGGCGTAGATTATATGGATACCTTCTCTCCAGTTGCTCGTCATTCCACTCTTCATATTCTTCTGTCTGTTGCTGTGGTACGTGAGTGTCCCTTGTTTCAACTTGATGTCAAGAATGCATTCTTGTATGACGATCTGCAGGAAGAAGTCTACATGCAGCAACCCCTGGGGTTCGCTGCTGAGGGGGAGAATCATATGGTGTGTAGACTTCATAAGGCAATATATGGCCTTAAACGAGTCCAAGGGTGTGGTTTCATAAGATTTCCCATCTAATTGAACAACAAGGATTCAAGAGATCAAATGCGGATCACTCGTTGTTCATCCAGAAGACTCCTAGAAGTACGATTGTCATCATGGTGTATGTTGATGATATTTTGGTTACAGGAGATGATGCTCATGGGATAAAGATGGCAAAAGCATTTTTGGGCCGTCAGTTTGTTACGAAGGATCTTGGTACTCTACGATACTTTATGGGGTTGGAGTTTGCCAGGAATGCACAGGACCTTGTGATGACCCAAAGGAAATATATTACAGATTTGCTTGTTGAAACAGGCATGGTTGGGTGTAGACCATCGTGTACTCCTATGGATCCAAGCATGAAATTATATGATAATGATACCGAGGAAGTTGACAGGAGAAGGTATAGAGAAATGGCGGGTAAGCTTCTTTACATTACTATAACTCGACCTGATATTGCCTTTGCAGTCAGTCGAGTGAGCCAGTTCATGGAACAGCCGAGACAGGTACATATGGATGCCATATATGTGATACTAAGGTATCTAAAGTCGTCTCCAGGCATAGGACTGTTGTTTAGAAAGGAAACAAATTTATCTATTTCGACATGTGCGGATGTGGATTATGCAGGATGCCCTAAGGATCGGAAGTCTACTTCAGGCTTTGCAGTTTTTTTTTTGACGCTCAAAAAGGGGGGACGCACTCGATGGTGCTCGCCCCGATTTATTAAGAAGTTAAAGAGAACTTACAGGCGGCACGCGGACAGGAGACAAACAAAAATAATACCAGGAGGTATCGAAATCAGATACCCCTGCTAAAGTAAAAACTCCCTACCACAACAGTCCAATCACGAGTGAGACGCGAAGCCGAAATGAGGACGTTCTCGGAGTAAAAACTTTGACGTGCAAAGAGGGCCTCATTCCTTCCAATCCAGATGCTCCAAAGCCGCGCAATAGCAGAAAGCAGGTCTGTCCTCGCCCTAGCCCGAGAGCAAACCAAGCTGTCGCAGAACGAAGAAGAAGACGACACGTCAAGCCACTCCAGATCAGCCCAAATGCCATGGGTTCTGCCACATCGAAAGAATAAATGGTCGATAGTCTCCGCCTCCCAAGTCACAAAGTCCACAGATAGAGCTGACGTTGGGAAATATCGAGGCGCACCGGCTACGAGTCAACAAACGGCCACGCCGAAAGAGCCACAGAAAAATACCTATACGTTCGGGACCCCGAGGCCCCAAAGGAACTGACAATCCCGATAAAGAGCAGCATCGGCCGCATCAGGAGAGGAAGAAACTGTTGCGGCTTTGCAGTTTTTATGGGCAGCTCTCTGGTTTCTTGGAAAAGCAAGAAACAAACTGTTGCGGCTAGATCTAGTGTTGAATCTGAATATAGGGCCATGGCACAAGCAAGTATGGAGATGATGTGGGGTTCAAGCTGTACTAGAAGACTTGCATATAGATGTACCTCTACCCATGCAGCTACAGTGTGATAATCAAGCCGCATTATTCATTGCCAATATTCTTGCCTTTCATGAAAGAACAAAATATATTGAGGTAGACTGCCACTACACTAGAGATATGATCCAGAAAGGCCTGATTTTTACTTCACATGTTAGTTCAGGGAGCAGACTGTCGACATCATCAAGCCATTGCTCAGAGGACCATTCCAGAAGTGTTCTTCCAAGTTGAGCATGATTGATATCTATGCTCCATCTTGAGGGGGAGTGTAGAGATAATTATGTAGTCGGTGTATCGTTTATGCTATTTTTATTTTCTTGGTTACTTTTTATGTAATTTACCCATGGGTTTTCTTTATATAAACGAGCCTAGGGTTCTATAGAATAATAGAATAACTTTTTCCACCAACATTAATGATAATGCTAATGTTGCTTTTTTTTAATAGGTGTAGTATTCTTATTATTTTTTTATGAATATATTATAGAATTGAAAATGTCTAAATATGCAAATATATAAGAATATATGCATAAAAAATGATTTATATATTTAAAATAATAAAAAAACTCAAAACCGACTAAAGTCCAACTAAATTCGATTAGTCACCCGACTGTCAATTGATTTGTAGTCAGTGACCCAGCCCACTGAGTACTGACTATCGACTTTTGCAACCTTCAAAATGATAATTAAACATAACCATATTATCATACTCAAATTGAACACACACATTATATGCTAGATTAATTATATATGTCATGAACTTTGTTAAGATGCATCGAATCATAACACGTCCCTACAACCTGACACATTGCAAAAACCATTATGCATCCTTCTCAAATCCTAGCGAGTGAAGCTCGATGTTTATACAACAATATGTACGACCCTGATACAATATATTGTACAATCTATTTCTTCGACTAACATATATATCTAACATACAACATGTGTGTATGTTATGTGACATTATGATTTGTGACATACATTATAACACTAAGATATAATTTGCTAAACATACAATAATTCTATATGAGTTTATAATATATTAAGTCGTTGATACTTAATATATTACTTAACAATCATTGCGGCCTCATGGGTGCATAACTACCTCGAGGAGCACCCCAGGTAGCTAAGTCATGTACCTCGCTTGGGCTGCTAAGGCAATAGCCTCGAGGCATTTTTCTTGGAAAACTGCCTCGAGGCGTACGCCCGGGCACCTCGAGGCACATTTCTTAAACCATACTCTGTAAATCCTCAAAACCCTTGATCCTCTCTCTCTCTCATTTTATCTCCAATCAAATTGTGTCAGATCTGTCTTCTTTTTTTGTCATCCCCTATCCACATCCATCTTAACCTCATTTTTTACTTCAGCCATCCAGTGTGCCTAGCTACAACTGACTGTCCTACAATTAATAGCATATATTCCTCCAGCAGGTTTAACCGCTGCTCAACAACAATATGCCTACTTTCAAGTAGCTGCACATAATTCTCCCGTGTAAGATAAGATAGTCTACATGCAGTTATTGAATTCTTAGTAAAAACCAACTAGTTTAAAAAAAACAATTTAAGAGTACAAGAATACAACAGAAGATGAGCAACTCCATCCCACCTGTAACTCGAGCTCCATAAACGGTGCATTTCAGAGTCAAAACAAGTAATAACTTACATATCGATGATGGAAATATGA